>JABXJD010000757.1:57500-172141 GCA_013375575.1 Percina caprodes | reverse complement strand
TTGCTTACTGTCATTTCAACAGGTTTACATTAGTTTCTTAACAGAAGCTTCTATTCACACATCTCCATGCAGGAAACGTATGCTTTCGCCTGTTCTGAGCTTTTGTGACGCTTCAAGCTTGTTACTGTCATTTCAACAGGTTTACATTAGTTTCTTAACAGAAGCTTCTATTCACACATCTCCATGCAGGAAACGTGCGTTTCGGCCTGTTCTGAGCTTTTGTGACGTTTCAAGCTTGTTACTGTCATTTCAACAGGTTTACATTAGTTTCTTAACAGAAGCTTCTATTCACACATCTCCATGCAGGAAACGTATGCTTGGCCTGTTCTGAGCTTTTGTGACGTTTCAAGCTTGTTACTGTCATTTCAACAGGTTTACATTAGTTTCTTAACAGAAGCTTCTATTCACACATCCATGCAGGAAACGCATGCTTCGCCTGTTCTGAGCTTTTGTGACGCTTTAAGCTTGTTACTGTCATTTCAACAGGTTTACATTAGTTTCTTAACAGAAGCTTCTATTCACACATCTCCATGCAGGAAACGTGCGTTTCGCCTGTTCTGAGCTTTTGTGACGTTTCAAGCTTGTTACTGTCATTTCAACAGGTTTACATTAGTTTCTTAACAGAAGCTTCTATTCACACATCTCCATGCAGGAAACGTATGCTTTCGCCTGTTCTGAGCTTTTGTGACGTTTCAAGCTTGTTACTGTCATTTCAACAGGTTTACATTAGTTTCTTAACAGAAGCTTCTATTCACACATCTCCATGCAGGAAACGTATGCTTTGCCTGTTCTGAGCTTTTGTGACGTTTCAAGCTTGTTACTGTCATTTCAACAGGTTTACATTAGTTTCTTAACAGAAGCTTCTATTCACACATCTCCATGCAGGAAACGTGCGTTTCGCCTGTTCTGAGCTTTTGTGACGTTTCAAGCTTGTTACTGTCATTTCAACAGGTTTACATTAGTTTTTAACAGAAGCTTCTATTCACACATCTCCATGCAGGAAACGTGCGTTTCGCCTGTTCTGAGCTTTTGTGACGTTTCAAGCTTGTTACTGTCATTTCAACAGGTTTACATTAGTTTCTTAACAGAAGCTTCTATTCACACATCTCCATGCAGGAAACGCGCTTCGGCCTGTTCTGAGCTTTTGTGACGCTCAAGCTTGTTACTGTCATTTCAACAGGTTTACATTAGTTTCTTAACAGAAGCTTCTATTCACACATCTCCATGCAGGAAACGTGCGTTTCGCCTGTTCTGAGCTTTTGTGACGCTTCAAGCTTGTTACTGTCATTTCAACAGGTTTACATTAGTTTCTTAACAGAAGCTTCTGTTCACACATCTCCATGCAGGAAACGGCGTTTCGGCCTGTTCTGAGCTTTTTGTGACGTTTCAAGCTTGTTACTGTCATTTCAACAGGTTTACATTAGTTTCTTAACAGAAGCTTCTATTCACACATCTCCATGCAGGAAACGTGCGCTCGCCTGTTCTGAGCTTTTGTGACGCTTCAAGCTTGTTACTGTCATTTCAACAGGTTTACATTAGTTTCTTAACAGAAGCTTCTATTCACACATCTCCATGGAAACGTGTTTCGCCTGTTCTGAGCTTTTGTGACGTTTCAAGCTTGTTACTGTCATTTCAACAGGTTTACATTAGTTTCTTAACAGAAGCTTCTATTCACACATCTCCATGCAGGAAACGTATGCTTCGCCTGTTCTGAGCTTTTGTGACGTTTCAAGCTTGTTACTGTCATTTCAACAGGTTTACATTAGTTTCTTAACAGAAGCTTCTATTCACACATCTCCATGCAGGAAACGTGCGTTTCGCCTGTTCTGAGCTTTTGTGACGTTTCAAGCTTGTTACTGTCATTTCAACAGGTTTACATTAGTTTCTTAACAGAAGCTTCTATTCACACATCTCCATGCAGGAAACGTGCGTTTCGGCCTGTTCTGAGCTTTTGTGACGTTTCAAGCTTGTTACTGTCATTTCAACAGGTTTACATTAGTTTCTTAACAGAAGCTTCTATTCACACATCTCCATGCAGGAAACGCTTTGGCCTGTTCTGAGCTTTTGTGACGTTTCAAGCTTGTTACTGTCATTTCAACAGGTTTACATTAGTTTCTTAACAGAAGCTGCTA
Source organism: Percina caprodes (assembly GCA_013375575.1). Taxonomy (NCBI): domain Eukaryota; kingdom Metazoa; phylum Chordata; class Actinopteri; order Perciformes; family Percidae; genus Percina; species Percina caprodes. The sequence continues at coordinate 170,009 of JABXJD010000757.1, read as the reverse complement.
TTCACACATCTCCATGCAGGAAACGTGCGTTTCGGCCTGTTCTGAGCTTTTTGTGACGTTTCAAGCTTGTTACTGTCATTTCAACAGGTTTACATTAGTTTCTTAACAGAAGCTCTATTCACACATCTCCATGCAGGAAACGTGCTTCGCCTGTTCTGAGCTTTTGTGACGTTTCAAGCTTGTTACTGTCATTTCAACAGGTTTACATTAGTTTCTTAACAGAAGCTTCTATTCACACATCTCCATGCAGGAAACGCGTTGCCGCCTGTTCTGAGCTTTTGTGACGTTTCAAGCTTGTTACTGTCATTTCAACAGGTTTACATTAGTTTTTAACAGAAGCTTCTATTCACATCTCCATGCAGGAAACGTATGCTTCGCCTGTTCTGAGCTTTTGTGACGTTTCAAGCTTGTTACTGTCATTTCAACAGGTTTACATTAGTTTCTTAACAGAAGCTTCTATTCACATCTCCATGCAGGAAACGTATGCTTCGCCTGTTCTGAGCTTTTGTGACGTTTCAAGCTTGTTACTGTCATTTCAACAGGTTTACATTAGTTTCTTAACAGAAGCTTCTATTCACACATCTCCATGCAGGAAACGTGCGTTTCGCCTGTTCTGAGCTTTTGTGACGTTTCAAGCTTGTTACTGTCATTTCAACAGGTTTACATTAGTTTCTTAACAGAAGCTTCTATTCACATCTCCATGCAGGAAACGTATGCTTCGGCCTGTTCTGAGCTTTTGTGACGCTTCAAGCTTGTTACTGTCATTTCAACAGGTTTACATTAGTTTCTTAACAGAAGCTTGTGTTCACACATCTCCATGCAGGAAACGCGTGCTTTCGCCTGTTCTGAGCTTTTGTGATTTCAAGCTTGTTACTGTCATTTCAACAGGTTTACATTAGTTTCTTAACAGAAGCTTCTATTCACACATCTCCATGCAGGAAACGTGCGTTTCGCCTGTTCTGAGCTTTTGTGACGTTTCAAGCTTGTTACTGTCATTTCAACAGGTTTACATTAGTTTCTTAACAGAAGCTTCTATTCACACATCTCCATGCAGGAAACGTATTTCGCCTGTTCTGAGCTTTTGTGACGCTTGCTTGTTACTGTCATTTCAACAGGTTTACATTAGTTTCTTAACAGAAGCTTCTATTCACATCTCCATGCAGGAAACGTGCGTTTCGCCTGTTCTGAGCTTTTGTGACGCTCAAGCTTGTTACTGTCATTTCAACAGGTTTACATTAGTTTCTTAACAGAAGCTTCTATTCACACATCTCCATGCAGGAAACGTATGCTTCGCCTGTTCTGAGCTTTTGTGACGCTTCAAGCTTGTTACTGTCATTTCAACAGGTTTACATTAGTTTCTTAACAGAAGCTTCTATTCACACATCTCCATGCAGGAAACGTGCGTTTCGCCTGTTCTGAGCTTTTGTGACGTTTCAAGCTTGTTACTGTCATTTCAACAGGTTTACATTAGTTTCTTAACAGAAGCTGCTGTTTACACATCTCCATGCAGGAAACGTGTTTGGCCTGTTCTGAGCTTTTGTGACGTTTCAAGCTTGTTACTGTCATTTCAACAGGTTTACATTAGTTTCTTAACAGAAGCTTCTATTCACATCTCCATGCAGGAAACGTGCTTCGGCCTGTTCTGAGCTTTTGTGACGTTTCAAGCTTGTTATCATTTCAACAGGTTTACATTAGTTTTTAACAGAAGCTTCTATTCACACATCTCCATGCAGGAAACGTGCGCTTCGCCTGTTCTGAGCTTTTTGTGACGCTTGCTTGTTACTGTCATTTCAACAGGTTTACATTAGTTTCTTAACAGAAGCTTCTATTCACACATCTCCATGCAGGAAACGTGTTTTCGCCTGTTCTGAGCTTTTGTGACGTTTCAAGCTTGTTACTGTCATTTCAACAGGTTTACATTAGTTTCTTAACAGAAGCTTCTATTCACACATCTCCATGCAGGAAACGTGCGCTTCGCCTGTTCTGAGCTTTTGTGACGCTTCAAGCTTGTTACTGTCATTTCAACAGGTTTACATTAGTTTCTTAACAGAAGCTGCTTTTCACACATCTCCATGCAGGAAACGTGCGTTCGCCTGTTCTGAGCTTTTGTGACGTTTCAAGCTTGTTACTGTCATTTCAACAGGTTTACATTAGTTTCTTAACAGAAGCTTCTATTCACACATCTCCATGCAGGAAACGTGCGTTTCGCCTGTTCTGAGCTTTTGTGACGTTTCAAGCTTGTTACTGTCATTTCAACAGGTTTACATTAGTTTCTTAACAGAAGCTGCTATCACACATCTCCATGCAGGAAACGTGCGTTTCGGCCTGTTCTGAGCTTTTGTGACGTTTCGCTTGTTACTGTCATTTCAACAGGTTTACATTAGTTTCTTAACAGAAGCTGCTTTTACACATCTCCATGCAGGAAACGGCGCTTCGCCTGTTCTGAGCTTTTGTGACGTTTCAAGCTTGTTACTGTCATTTCAACAGGTTTACATTAGTTTCTTAACAGAAGCTGCTATTCACACATCTCCATGCAGGAAACGTGCGTTTCGGCCTGTTCTGAGCTTTTGTGACGTTTCAAGCTTGTTACTGTCATTTCAACAGGTTTACATTAGTTTCTTAACAGAAGCTTCTATTCACACATCTCCATGCAGGAAACGTGCGTTTTGGCCTGTTCTGAGCTTTTTGTGACGTTTCAAGCTTGTTACTGTCATTTCAACAGGTTTACATTAGTTTCTTAACAGAAGCTGCTTTCACACATCTCCATGCAGGAAACTTGCGTTTCGCCTGTTCTGAGCTTTTTGTGACGTTTCAAGCTTGTTACTGTCATTTCAACAGGTTTACATTAGTTTCTTAACAGAAGCTCTATTCACACATCTCCATGCAGGAAACGTGCGCTTCGCCTGTTCTGAGCTTTTGTGACGTTTCGCTTGTTACTGTCATTTCAACAGGTTTACATTAGTTTCTTAACAGAAGCTGCTATTCACACATCTCCATGCAGGAAACGTGCGTTTTGGCCTCTTCTGAGCTTTTTGTGACGTTTCAAGCTTGTTACTGTCATTTCAACAGGTTTACATTAGTTTTTAACAGAAGCTGCTATTCACACATCTCCATGCAGGAAACGTGCGTTCGCCTCTTCTGAGCTTTTGTGACGTTTGCTTGTTACTGTCATTTCAACAGGTTTACATTAGTTTCTTAACAGAAGCTGCTATTCACACATCTCCATGCAGGAAACGTGCTTCGCCTGTTCTGAGCTTTTGTGACGTTTCGCTTGTTACTGTCATTTCAACAGGTTTACATTAGTTTCTTAACAGAAGCTGCTATTCACACATCTCCATGGAAACGTGCGTTTCGGCCTCTTCTGAGCTTTTGTGACGTTTCAAGCTTGTTACTGTCATTTCAACAGGTTTACATTAGTTTCTTAACAGAAGCTGCTATTCACACATCTCCATGCAGGAAACGTGCGTTTCGCCTGTTCTGAGCTTTTGTGACGTTTCAAGCTTGTTACTGTCATTTCAACAGGTTTACATTAGTTTCTTAACAGAAGCTGCTTATTCACACATCTCCATGCAGGAAACGTGCGTTTTGGCCTTTCTCTTCTGAGCGTGACGTTCGCTTGTTACTGTCATTTCAACAGGTTTACATTAGTTTCTTAACAGCTTCTATCACACATCTCCATGCAGGAAACGCTTCGGCCTCTTCTGAGCTTTTGTGACGTCTGCTTGTTACTGTCATTTCAACAGGTTTACATTAGTTTCTTAACAGAAGCTGCTATAAACACATCTCCATGCAGGAAATGCGTTTCGGCCTGTTCTGAGCTTTTGTGACGCTTCAAGCTTGTTACTGTCATTTCAACAGGTTTACATTAGTTTCTTAACAGAAGCTGCTATTCACACATCTCCATGCAGGAAACGTGCGTTTCGGCCTCTCTGAGCTTTTGTGACGTTCAAGCTTGATACTGTCATTTCAACAGGTTTACTTTAGTTTCTTAACAGAAGCTGCTCTTCACACATCTCCATGCAGGAAACGTGCCTTTGGCCTCTTCTGAGCTTTTGTGACGTTTCAAGCTTGTTACTGTCATTTCAACAGGTTTACATTAGTTTCTTAACAGAAGCTGCTATAAACACATCTCCATGCAGGAAACGTGCGTTTCGGCCTCTTCTGAGCTTTTGTGACGTTTCAAGCTTGTTACTGTCATTTCAACAGGTTTACATTAGTTTCTTAACAGAAGCTGCTTTTCACACATCTCCATGCAGGAAACGTGCGTTTCGGCCTCTTCTGAGCTTTTGTGACGTTTCAAGCTTGTTACTGTCATTTCAACAGGTTTACATTAGTTTCTTAACAGAAGCTGCTTTTCACACATCTCCATGCAGGAAACGTGTTTCGGCCTCTTCTGAGCTTTTGTGACGCAAGCTTGTTACTGTCATTTCAACAGGTTTACATTAGTTTCTTAACAGAAGCTGCTATTCACATCTCCATGCAGGAAACGTTTTCGCCTCTTCTGAGCTTTTGTGACGTTTCAAGCTTGTTACTGTCATTTCAACAGGTTTACATTAGTTTCCTAACAGAAGCTGCTATAAACACATCTCCATGCAGGAAACATGCGTTTCGGCCTCTTCTGAGCTTTTGTGACGTTTCAAGCTTGTTACTGTCATTTCAACAGGTTTACATTAGTTTCTTAACATATTGCACACATCTCCATGCAGGAAACGTGCGTTTCGGCCTCTTCTGAGGTTTTGTGACGTTTCAAGCTTGTTACTGTCATTTCAACAGGTTTACATTAGTTTCTTAACAGTTGCTGCTTTTCACACATCTCCATGCAGGAAACGTATGTTTCGGCCTCTTCTGAGCTTTTTGTGACGTTTCAAGCTTGTTACTGTCATTTCAACAGGTTTACATTAGTTTCTTAACAGAAGCTGCTTTTCACACATCTCCATGCAGGAAACGTGCGTTTCGCCTCTTCAAAGCTTATTGTGACGTTTCAAGCTTGTTACTGTCATTTCAACAGGTTTACATTAGTTTCTTAACAGAAGCTGCTTTTCACACATCTCCATGCAGGAAACGTAAGTTTCGGCCTCTTCTGAGCTTTTTGTGATGTTTCAAGCTTGTTACTGTCATTTCAACAGGTTTACATTAGTTTCTTAACAGAAGCTGCTTTTCACACATCTCCATGCAGGAAACGTGCGTTCGGCCTCTTCTGAGCTTTTGTGACGTTTCAAGCTTGTTACTGTCATTTCAACAGGTTTACATTAGTTTCTTAACAGAAGCTGCTATTCACACATCTCCATGCAGGAAACGTGCGTTTCGGCCTCTTCTGAGCTTTTGTGACGTTTCAAGCTTGTTACTGTCATTTCAACAGGTTTACATTAGTTTCTTAACAGAAGCTGCTTTCACACATCTCCATGCAGGAAACGTGCGTTTCGGCCTCTTCTGAGCTTTTGTGACGTTTCAAGCTTGTTACTGTCATTTCAACAGGTTTACATTAGTTTCTTAACAGAAGCTGCTATAAACACATCTCCATGCAGGAAACGTGTGTTTCGGCCTCTTCTGAGCTTTTGTGACGTTTCAAGCTTGTTACTGTCATTTCAACAGGTTTACATTAGTTTCTTAACAGAAGCTGCTATAAACACATCTCCATGCAGGAAACGTGTTTCGGCCTCTTCTGAGCTTTTTGTGACGTTTCAAGCTTGTTACTGTCATTTCAACAGGTTTACATTAGTTTCTTAACAGAAGCTGCTTTTCACACATCTCCATGCAGGAAACGTGTTTCGGCCTCTTCTGAGCCTTTTGTGACGTTTCAAGCTTGTTACTGTTATTTCAACAGGTTTACATTAGTTTCTTAACAGATGCTTCTATAAGCACATCTCCATGCAGGAAACGTGCGTTCGCCTCTTCTGAGCTTTTTGTGACGTTTCAAGCTTGTTACTGTCATTTCAACAGGTTTACATTAGTTTCTTAACAGTTGCTGCTATAAACACATCTCCATGCAGGAAACGTGCGTTTGGCCTCTTCTGAGCTTTTGTGACGTTTCAAGCTTGTTACTGTCATTTCAACAGGTTTACATTAGTTTCTTAACAGAAGCTGCTTTTCACACATCTCCATGCAGGAAACGTGCGTTTGGCCTCTTCTGAGCTTTTGTGACGTTCAAGCTTGTTACTGTCATTTCAACAGGTTTACATTAGTTTCTTAACAGAAGCTGCTATCAACACATCTCCATGCAGGAAACGTGCTTCGCCTCTTCTGAGCTTTTGTGACGTTTCAAGCTTGTTACTGTCATTTCAACAGGTTTACATTAGTTTCTTAACAGTTGCTGCTATAAACACATCTCCATGCAGGAAACGTGCGTTTCGGCCTCTTCTGAGCTTTTGTGACGTTTCAAGCTTGTTACTGTCATTTCAACAGGTTTACATTAGTTTCTTAACAGTTGCTGCTATAAACACATCTCCATGCAGGAAACGTGTGTTTCGTCCTCTTCTGAGCTTTTTGTGACGTATCAAGCTTGTTACTGTCATTTCAACAGGTTTACATTAGTTTCTTAACAGAAGCTGCTATTCACACATCTCCATGCAGGAAACGTGCGTTTCGGCCTCTTCTGAGCTTTTTGTGACGTTTCAAGCTTGTTACTGTCATTTCAACAGGTTTACATTAGTTTCTTAACAGTTGCTGCTATAAACACATCTCCATGCAGGAAACGTGCGTTTCGGCCTCTTCTGAGCTTTTTGTGACGTTTCAAGCTTGTTACTGTCATTTCAACAGGTTTACATTAGTTTCTTAACAGAAGCTGCTTTTCACACATCTCCATGCAGGAAACGTGCGTTTCGGCCTCTTCTGAGCTTTTGTGACGTTTCAAGCTTGTTACTGTCATTTCAACAGGTTTACATTAGTTTCTTAACAGAAGCTGCTTTTCACACATCTCCATGCAGGAAACGTGCGTTTCGGCCTCTTCTGAGCTTTTTGTGACGTTTCAAGCTTGTTACTGTCATTTCAACAGGTTTACATTAGTTTCTTAACAGTTGCTGCTATAAACACATCTCCATGCAGGAAACGTGTGTTTCGTCCTCTTCTGAGCTTTTTGTGACGTATCAAGCTTGTTACTGTCATTTCAACCAGTTTACATTAGTTTCTTAACAGAAGCTGCTATTCACACTCCATGCAGGAAACGCGTTTGTCAGCCTCTTCTGAGCTTTCTGTGACGTTTCAAGCTTGTTACTGTCATTTCAACAGGTTTACATTAGTTTCTTAACAGTTGCTGCTATAAACACATCTCCATGCAGGAAACGTGCGTTTCGGCCTCTTCTGAGCTTTTTGTGACGTTTCAAGCTTGTTACTGTCATTTCAACAGGTTTACATTAGTTTCTTAACAGTTGCTGCTTTTCACACATCTCCATGCAGGAAACGTTTGGCCTCTTCTGAGCTTTTGTGACGTTTCAAGCTTGTTACTGTCATTTCAACAGGTTTACATTAGTTTCTTAACAGCTGCTTTTCACACATCTCCATGCAGGAAACTTGCGTTTCGGCCTCTTCTGAGCTTTTTGTGACGTTTCAAGCTTGTTACTGTCATTTCAACAGGTTTACATTAGTTTCTTAACAGTTGCTGGTTTTCACACATCTCCATGCAGGAAACGTGCGTTTCGGCCTCTTCTGAGCTTTTTGTGACGTTTCAAGCTTGTTACTGTCATTTCAACAGGTTTACATTAGTTTCTTAACAGAAGCTGCTTTTCACACATCTCCATGCAGGAAACGTGCGTTTCGGCCTCTTCTGAGCTTTTTGTGACGTTTCAAGCTTGTTACTGTCATTTCAACAGGTTTACATTAGTTTCTTAACAGTTGCTGCTATAAACACATCTCCATGCAGGAAACGTGCGTTCGGCCTCTTCTGAGCTTTTGTGACGTTTCAAGCTTGTTACTGTCATTTCAACAGGTTTACATTAGTTTCTTAACAGAGGCTGCTTTTCACACATCTCCATGCAGGAAACGTGCGTTTCGGCCTCTTCTGAGCTTTTGTGACGTATCAAGCTTGTTACTGTCATTTCAACAGGTTTACATTAGTTTCTTAACAGAAGCTGCTATAAACACATCTCCATGCAGGAAACGTGTGTTTCGGCCTCTTCTGAGCTTTTTGTGATGTATCAAGCTTGTTACTGTCATTTCAACAGGTTTACATTAATTTCTTAAAAGAAGCTTCTATAAACACATCTCCAAGCAGGAAACGTGCGTTTCGGCCTCTTCTGAGCTTTTTGTGACGTTTCAAGCTTGTTACTGTCATTTCAACAGGTTTACATTAGTTTCTTAACAGAGGCTGCTTTTCACACATCTCCATGCAAGAAACGTGCGTTTCGGCCTCTTCTGAGCTTTTTGTGACGTATCAAGCTTGTTACTGTCATTTCAACAGGTTTACATTAATTTCTTAACAGAAGCTGCTATAAACACATCTCCAAGCAGGAAAAGTGTGTTTCGGCCTCTTCTGAGCTTTTTGTGATGTATCAAGGTTGTTACTGTCATTTCAACAGGTTTACATTAATTTCTTAAAAGAAGCTTCTATAAACACATCTCCAAGCAGGAAACGTGCGTTTCGGCCTCTTCTGAGCTTTCTGTGACGTTTCAAGCTTGTTACTGTCATTTCAAAAGGTTTACATTAGTTTCTTAACAGTTGTTGCTATAAACACATCTCCATGCAGGAAACGTGCGTTTCAGCCTCTTCTGACCTTTTTGTGACTGTTTGGGGTTAGGTTAGGAACCAACACAGAAACAAACACGAGTGCAAACAAAAGGATAAAGAAAAAGTGTTTCACAAAACACAAAAACAAGGAGCAGGAGGTGATGGTGAAGGTGTAGATGAGAGTAACAATGGCGGAGGTTTGAGGCCGCTGTAATGGATCACGGCAAAACAGGAACATGGAACTGTGACGAGAGAGAAGAACACGGTAAGTCAAACTGTAATGCTGGGGAGCAAAGAACTAAGGATGACTGGCCTAGTTACCACTTAGGGGTTAGTAACAAACTGGCGCTGGAGAGGTGGTCAGCTGTTGATATAATGTGAGGATGATAGATGGAGATGGGTTGCAGCTGTGCAGGATGGCAGAATGAAGCGAGTGGCCACGCCTCCGGATCTGGTACCTCAATGGCGACCTCTTGTTGATAACAAACGAACATACACACACAGGGAAAAGGGAGAATGGACACAACAGGAGCAGACCCACAACAGTGACGTTTCAAGCTTGTTACATTCATTTCAACAGGTTTACATTAGTTCCATAATATTAGCTCCTAAACACACGTCTCCATGCAGAAAACGTGCGTTTTGGCCTTTTCTGGGCTTATTGTGACATTTCAACCTTGTTACTGTCATTTCAACAGGTTTACATTAGTTTCTTGTATTTAACAGCTACTGTTAAGAAACTAATGTAAACCTTTTGAAATTACAGTAAAATAGTTCAAACGTCACAAAAAGCTCAGAAGAGGCCAAAACACATGTTTCCTGCATGGAGATGTGTGTTTAACAGCTACTGTTAAGAAACTAATGTAAACCTGTTGAAATGACAGAAACAAAGTTGAAATGTCACAAAAAACTCAAAAGAGGCCAAAACGCACATTTTCTGAATGGAGATGTGTGTTTAACAGCTACTGTTAAGAAACTAATGTAAACCTGTTGAAATGACAGTAAAATAGTTGAAATGTCACAAAAAGCTCAGAAGAGGCCAAAACACATGTTTCCTGCATGGAGATGTGTGTTTAACAGCTACTGTTAAGAAACTAATGTAAACCTTTTGAAATGACAGAAACAAAGTTGAAATGTCACAAAAAGCTCAGAAGAGGTTGGATTGCACGTTTCCACTATTCAGATGTGTGTATTGCAGCTACTGTTAAGAAACTAATGTAAAACTTTTTAAATGACAGTAACAAGGTTGAAACGTCACAAAAAGCTCAGAAGAGGCCGAAACCCACGTTTCCAGCATGGAGATGTGTGTATATTAGCTACAGTTAAGAAGCTAATGTAAAACTGTTGAAATGACAGCAACAAGGTTGAAACGTCACAAAATGCTCAGAAGAGGCCGAAATGCACGTTTCCAGCATGGAGATGTGTGTATAGCAGCTACAGTGAATAAACTAATGTAAAACTGTTGAAATGACAGTAAAATAGTTGAAATGTCACAAAAAGGTCAGAAGAGGCCAAAACGCACGTTTCCAGCATGGAGATGTTTTTAACAGCTACTGTTAAGAAACTAATGTAAAACTTTTTAAATGACAGAAACAAGGCTGAAACGTCACAAAAAGCTCAGAAGAGGTCGGATTGCACGTTTCCACTATTCAGATGTGTGTATTGCAGCTACTGTTTAGAAACTAATGTAAAACTTTTTAAATGACAGTAACAAGGTTAAAACGTCACAAAAAGCTCAGAAGAGGCCAAAACCCACGTTTCCAGCATGGAGATGTGTGTATATTAGCTACAGTTAAGAAGCTAATATAAAACTGTTGAAATGACATCAACAAGGTTGATACGTCACAAAATGCTCAGAAGAGGCCGAAAGGCACGTTTCCAGCATGGAGATGTGTGTATAGCTGCTACAGTGAATAAACTAATGTAAAACTGTTGAAATGACAGTAACAAGATTGAAACAAGACAAAAAGGTCAGAAGAGGCCAAAACGCACGTTTCCAGCATGGAGATGTGTTTTTAACAGCTACTGTTAAGAAACTAATGTAAAACTTTTTAAATGACAGAAACAAGGTTGAAACGTCACAAAAAGCTCAGAAGAGGTCGGATTGCACGTTTCCACTATTCAGATGTGTGTATTGCAGCTACTGTTAAGAAACTAATGTAAAACTGTTGAAATTACAGTAACAAGATTGAAACAAGACAAAAAGGTCAGAAGAGGCCAAAACGCATGTTTCCAGCTTGGAGATGTGTGTATGGCAGCTACTTTTAACCCTTGTGTTGTCCTTCGGGCCCCGTGTACCCCTTGCATTGTCCTTCAGGTCCCGGGGACACCTTGCATTGTCCTTCGGGTCCCGGGGACCCTTTACATTGTCCTTTGGGTCACGGGAACCCTCACGTTGTCCTTTGGGTCCTGGGGACCCCTTGCATTGTCCTTTGGGTCTTGGGGACCCGTCACATTTTCCTTTGGGTCCCTGGAACCCATTGTGCTCTAAAATTGGGTCTTGGGGACCCCTTGCATTGTCCTTTGGGTCACAGGGACCCCTTGCATTGTGCTTCGGGTCACGGGGACCCACAACGTTGTCCTTTGGGTCCCGGGGACCCCTTGCATTGTCCTTCAGGTCACAGGGACCCGGGGCGACAACACACGTTGTCCTTCAATCGCTCATATTAGTTCTGCTACCCTCGCACCGCCGTCAAGTCCCTGGGATCCTGCCCAGTGGCATGTAGTTGTAGTAAAAACCAGAAAGGCAAAGGCGAGTGGAAAGGGAGGTTAAAAATAACAAAACACCAAAGGCTTGACCTTGGCCTACTAAACATTTTTATTATACACACAAACACACACACACACACACACACACACACACACAAAACCTGGTTTATAGCATCTCAAGATGGCCCTGACAAAATGTTGTTGTTGATAATTTGTGAAATAACTGTCTCCAGTCTAGCCGCCAGAATCTTGGACAATATCTTGTAATCCACATTTAACAGAGAGATTGGGCGCTAAGAGGAGCACTTAAGTGGATTTTTACCCCCTTTTGGTAGAAGCGTTATTGCAGCTTACTGGAGGGTTGGTGGGAGCTTTCCAGATGACAGAGATTCGTTAAACATGTCTTGGAGCAGAGGGCATAGCACGGGTGAACATTTTTTATAGATTTCAGCAGAATACCTGTCCGGACCAGGGGTCTTGTTGCATTTCAAGGAATTGACAGCTTTAAGAATCTCTGCCTTGGAAATTGCATCTCCTAATAATGATTTATGTTCAACTTGAACTGAAGGAAAGTGAAGAAGTGATTGAGCTGTGAAAAGTTATCATCACATTCAGAGCTGTATAATCTACTGTAGTATTGTTTGAAGGTGTTGTTGATTTCCAGAACATCTGTCATGGTTTGCCCTGTTTAATTATAAATCTTAGGAATGAGGCGGGATGATTGGGTTTGGCGAGCCTGTTGGGCTAGGAGCTTGCCAGCCTTATCACCTGACTCATAAACCTTGTATTGTGCTTTTGTGAGCAAATACACTGACCTAAAGGATTATTAGGAACACCTGTTAAATTTCTCATTAATGCAATTATCTAATCAACCAATCACATGGCAGTTGCTTCAATGCTTTTAGGGTTGTGGTCCTGGTCAAGACAATCTCCTGAACTCCAAAACTAAATGTCAGAATGGGAAAAAAAGGTGATTTAAGCAATTTTGAGCATGGCATGGTTGTTGGTGCCAGACGGGCCGGTCTGAGTATTTCACTGCTCAGTTACTGGGATTTTTATGCACAACCATTTCTAGGGTTTACAAAGACTGGTGTGAAAAGGGAAAAACATCCAGTATGCGGCAGTCCTGTGGGCGAAAATGCCTTGTTGATGCTAGAGGTCAGAGGAGAATGGACCGACTGATTCAAGCTGATAGAAGAGCAACTTTGACTGAAATAACTCGTTACAACCGAGGTATGCAGCAAAGCATTTGTGAAGCCACAACACGCACAACCTTGAGGCAGATGGGCTAAAACAGCAGAAGACCCCACTGGGTACCACTCATCTCCACTACAAATAGGAAAAAGAGGCTACAATGTGCAAGAGCTCACCAAAATTGGACAGTTGAAGACTGGAAAAATGTTGCCTGGTCTGATGAGTCTCTATTTCTGTCGAGACATTCAGATGGTAGAGTCAGAATTTGGCATAAACAGAATGAGAACATGTATCCATCATGCCTTGTTACCACTGTGCAGGCTGGTGGTGGTGGTGTGGGGGATGTTTTCTTGGCACACTTTAGGCCCCTTAGTGCCAATTGGGCATCGATTAAATGCCACGGCCTACCTGAGCATGGTTTCTGACCATGTCCATCCCTTTATGGCCACCATGTACCCATCCTCTGATGGCTACTTCCAGCAGGATTATGCACCATGTCACAAAGTTTGAATCATTTCAAATTGGTTTCTTGAACATGACAATGAGTTCACTGTACTAAAATGGCCCCCACAGTCACCAGATCTCAACCCAATGGAGCATCTTTGGGATGTGGTGGAACGGGAGCTTCGTGCCCTGGATCCCACAAATCTCCATCAACTGCAAGATGCTATCCTATCAATATGGGCCAACATTTCTAAAGAATGCTTTCAGCACCTTGTTGAATCAATGCCACGTAGAATTAAGGCAGTTCTGAAGGCGAAAGGGGGTCAAACACAGTATTAGTATGGTGTTCCTAATAATCCTATAGGTGAGTGTAAGAGGCCTTGTCTGTGGAGAGCAAGTCGTATTCGGTCTGCAGTCACAGTTTCTCTTTAAAACGTGTGGGCGACGGAGAGGAGTGGTGGTTGGCAATCTCTGCATGTCATTGAGTTTTGCTTGCTTTCTTTGCCCTGGAGGAGTATTCAATTATTTGCCCTCAAAGATACGCCTTGAGGGTTTCCCACAAAGTTGAGTGAGAAATTTCTGGGTGAATGTTAGTTTCAATGAAAAAGTTAATTTGAGAAGAAATGTGGCTAACAAATTTTTCGTCAGCTATGAGGAGGAGGTTAAGTCTCCAGTTGTGAGAGGGCCTAAAACAGTTGGGTAGAGCTATGTGAAATGAGACAGCACCGTGAGCTGAGACTGTGATGCTGTGATATGTGCAAGAGCTAACATTATCTAGCAATCTATTGTCTGTATGTGTATGTGTGATGGACATTGGAGAAAAAGGAGAATACTTTTTGATTTTTAAATTTGAATCTCCAAATGTGCGAAACACCATTGTTTTAAAAAAAAAGTTGTAATCATCATAGTTAGGAGCGTAAACATTGATCAGAATGACAGGACTGGTGAATAGTCGACCCGCTACAATAACAAATCTCACTTTTTTTTTATCAGTAATCACTTCCTCAGCTTGAAAGGGGATGTTTTTATGTATGAGGATTGCTGTCCCTCTGGCCTTAGCATTAAACTGGGAGTGGTACACTTGACCAACCCAGCTTTTTTTAAGGTAGTTGTCATGATTGTTGTTAAGATGGGTTTCCTGCAGAAAGGCTATGTCTGTGTTTAATAGTTGTAGATAGGATGTTATTTTCTGTCTTTTAAACCAGGTATTCATACCCTTAGTATTTAGAGAGACAAAGTGGATGGGCCAACTTTGATTGTAACTAGATGTAGATGCCATACCTTACAAGGTTATGAGGGTGAGTATAGTGGGCAGCAGCAGGGGTGGTGGTGGAGAGAGGGGAGAAAAGAGAAGAAAAATTATATATATATATATATATATATATATATATATATATATATATATATATATAGAGAGAGAGAGAGAGAGAGAGAGAGAGAGAGAGAGAGAGCGAGAGAGAGAGAGAGAGAGAATAATAAAACATGGAATAATGAAGAAAGACATCTGGAAGGGGACCGGGATCTCGAACAGTGCTCTGAGCTATCAGCTTAGAGACCTCTTAACCTACACTTGAACTCTGTGTTAACCAAAAGAACAAAACAGTTTCAATGTTACAGATTTTACTGAGTAACTTGCAAAGACACTGTGTCTGCACCGTGCATGTATGAACAATAAAAGCATTAACCAAGTCTTGTGGTAAAATTATGTCATGAAATTCTAATTCTAATTACATATTCCGAGTGAGACAGCCTTAAAACCAGCTGTGTAAAAGTATAACATCATAAGTACATAAAAATGAAAATGTTGTCAGAGCCAGATAAGCACAAAGAATGACAAACCTTATAATGTTTGCGGCCCCCTTCAACCGGAGTATACACGGACTTACAAAATGTGGGGCAATAAAAACCAAAAGCTTACCAGCAACAAAGTGGCTGCTCCCGCATCAGTGTGTTTTAGTGCTGTCAGTCAAAGTTTTATGAAGTGGAGGGAGTGGGAGACATACCTGGCCAATTTGTTTGAAGAAAGGCCAATACAGGGGAGGAAAAAAGCAATTTCCGACCGTTTCTGTCAGTGACTTGGAGTTTGGCCGGATAAAACATCCGATATTCTTCAGCTGTGATTTCACAGTTTGGTACGCTGCCCTTTTCTTGGAAACCTCAGCGCTGTAATCGGGATAAATGTGTATCTCGGATCCGCGGAAAGAGAGGGACCCAGCCTCTCTAACCAGCTTCATGATGCGCTCCTTGTCCTTGTTAACAGTGGATCTGTGCGATGAACGGGCGGGGAGGGTCATCCTGTTTCTTGCGGGAGATGGCTACTCTGTGCGCCCTGTCAATGGGTGGAGGAGAGGGAAAGGCCTCAGCATCAAAAATTTCTTCCAGGAATACCTTCATGAAAGCGGATGGGTGGGTGCGAGCCTTCAACTTTTTCAGGTATGCCAGTTATACGGATGTTGTTGCGCCGCAATCTATTTTCAAGATCATCCGTCCTAAGTTTGAGGGCCTCGTTCTCTTTGGACAGGGCCATGCAGGTTGACTCGAGGGTTAGCAGCCTAGTCTCCACATCATTCATGGACGTTTCCAAGTGTTGAATGGTCTGGTCATGCCGGTCGATAATTGCTCGGTCCGCAGAAAGTTGGACAGATAGTTTTGCTATAATGCGGTCCTCCATTGAGATGAAAAGTTTCTCCATGTCGGCCAACATTCGCGGTGTGTTGCTAGTAGCATGCTGTTCGCTTTGGCTAGCTTGTGTTTCGACATCTAGGTTGTACTCAGACGTGCCCTCAGCAGGTTGGTTTTGCTTTTTAGACGGTTTCCCCATACTTCGTAATCTTTCACACAGGTTTGCACACATTAACTGTAACAATAAAATGTTTATTAATCGAATTTGAGGAGGATTTCAACCGAGCTCTCCCGGTTTGCGACCTATTCCGTCCATCGCTCAAACCGGAAGTCCAAAACCTTTAGTTTTTAAACAACTTTCCATTTAAAAACAGCAACACCTATTTCCAGATTTAGTATATTTTTAAAGTGTTGTTTAGTAATTAAATAATGTGTGCAGAAACAAAGGTGGTAAGGCTGCCGTGGTGATAGAGAGTAGTCAATCCCCACCCACCCCCCCAAAGCGCTTTGAGTGTCTATGATGAAGCACTATATAAATGTTCTTAATTATTATTATTGCAATTATTGTAAAAATAGAAAGTGAAATGACTGCTGTACTAGCTATTCCTCATGGGAGATGTGTGTTCTGTCTTAAAGCTCCAGCATAGGAGGGGGTCAGGGGGGAGATGACAACTGACCGGCCAACAAACAACAACCTGCTTCCGTTCCACCAGTTGTCTTTCAACACAGGACTTTGTGTTTCCTGATAATTCTCCCTTCGAAA
This sequence comes from Percina caprodes, assembly GCA_013375575.1. Classification (NCBI taxonomy): domain Eukaryota; kingdom Metazoa; phylum Chordata; class Actinopteri; order Perciformes; family Percidae; genus Percina; species Percina caprodes. The sequence goes on along the minus strand of JABXJD010000757.1, from coordinate 153,618 downwards.
ACGGACAGACCTTTGAAGCGGCAGATATTTTACCAAGCGCTCTGTTTGATAAATAAGAAGGGTTCAAGAGTGTGTTTCATTCATTCAGAGGTGATAATGAATCTAGGGGGCTTAGCTTGTGCACAGACAGTTAAAAAACCTTTTTGGAAAAGTCCTGAAAAGCATGAATTCTTAAACTGTACTATTCTAGTTGTGTCAAACAGTCATTATTTATCACATTTCAAGTGTAGAATAGTACAAATCTGAAAGCATTTTTCCTGTCAAGATATTAATACCTACTGAACAAACAATGCCTCAGTGTAGCAGGGTAATTTACAAAAGATATTTAAACTGATCCCTGGATCAGATTTCTGGAAAGATTTTTTACCAACACCACAGCTGAGGACCTGCAACACTGGTTGGGGTGTGGTAGACTTAAAATAGGAAATGTTGACCAACTACCTTGCACACTCCAGCAGTGTAAACTAGGAGGCTGGTAGAGGAGCGTGTTCTTATTTATCTTGGCTCTGGGTTTATCAGTAACAAGATGTTATAAGAAACATTTTTGTGGGTGGCCTCTCCTGTGTTTGTGGTTTGGCTGCAAAGCATTGAGAACATTGTTTGTGTATACAGAGTTTACTAAAAGAGAGTTTTTGATCAACTCACTTTAGCTGTTGTTTTTTCCAGTCTGTCGGTACACGATCCAAGCTGCCTGCATGATCCGTCCTACGTGCAACATATGCGCAAATGATAACCATGATGTACAACAATTTACGACACTGCACGATCTGTTATTCTCCACCAGTAAGCTAACAGCTAATTCGGCTAACCGCTTGCTGAGACAGCATGTGAAAGATGTATACAGTATATAAAAATTTATTTATATTTAGACTTAGACTTAGACCTTATTAATCCTTTTGGGATGACTCCCGCGAGGAAATTAAAAATTTCAGCAGCAGTTTTAGCAAGAAAACAAATAGATAAAAAGACAGTAATAACAGTAATAATAATAACAACAATAAGAACATTCATGAAATAAAGACAAAAAAGACCATAAATTATTATCAAAGTGATATCCCATCAGTTTTCTAATGTAAAATAATGTTAAAAGGTGGTTTAACTCCCTCCTGTGGTCATTGTCCTGAAGCTCAGGGGGAGAAAATAAAACTCTAACATGTGAACAGTTTACCAATCTGTCCACATGGATGGAAATTGACAATCCGTCTCCACGGATTATAAAACCGTGCACACTTTAATTTTTATTTTCCAGGATCTTAGGGGAGCTCCGTAAAAAAAGTTGCTTGATTTGAGTTTGTTTTCACAGGCCTGGTTGCTTATTTGTCTTGCAAGATCTGGCAACACTGCTGACTTTATTTACACTACAACTAATTAAAAAAAGACAGAAAAAAAGGATATCTTATTTGTAACATAAACCCAAGCATGTTAACACGATGACACAAAAAATACAATGCGACAAAGCAGACACGTCGTGCACAGCAGCAAACAAAGGGCAATACATATGCAATCCATCTAAAGCACAACTCCGGCCTTGCCTTTTTGAATGGGAGTGCTAGGGGCCCTTCTATGATACTATCAAAATCAACATTTAACATTCAACACTAAGAAGGCTCGACACAACATGAGACTTTGCTCCAAGTCTCACCTGGGGCTCAACACATGAACTCAGCATTGAGAACATTGTTTGTGCACAAAGAGTTTACTAAAAAAATAAAAGATTTTAAGTAACTCACTGCTTGACTAGCATAGCAAGATGGCGAAGAGGTAGAAAAAAATTCTACTAAAGTGAGTTTACTTCAGCAAAACTTTTCTTTTTGGTCAACCTGATCAGAACCGGAATATAACAAAGCCATACAAGGGAAAGAGTTTAATGTTAAACCACAAACCCTTCCATTACAACCACAAAATCATTAAACTGTAAAGTATGCCGACTACCTTTCCGTGAGCTTGCCAAGCAGTGTGCAGCGTGGTTGGTCCTGTAGCGTTGTCTTCATCACCTAACATGGGAATCGGTCTCCTCAGAGCAGAGGCTCCCCTACTGGTGTGAGGGTGTAACAGTTCGGTTTGCAAACTAAATTATAGAAGTGCATTTTCTTAGTTGTGAAAATTGTTCCTTTGATAGATTCTTGTTTTAAGTATTTTCACTAAAACAGTTGAAAAACCGAAGTCAAGCACAAAAGTACTGTTTTAAGCTAAATTGATAGCATCCTTAAACAAAAATTTGACCCGGATACATTCACAAAAACACCCAAGGTTGCATTTTGGTAAGTTCACTTTAAGTTATATTCAGGGTTAAAGTTCTGCATAATTAAGGTAATTGTCATGCTGATTGACAGGACCAGACTGTTCAGATGGTAAACAACACTTTTCCTTCTGAGTCTGACCATCTCAGCGCCACCTTTCCATTTTCTTTTTTGGCTTTCCATCATTAGATCTGTTAACGTTACCGATAGACTTCCAAACGTGACAAAGAAAAAGAGAGGTGTTTGACTTTACGTCATAGGCCAACCAGGGCTATGCCATTTGGGGAGGTGCCGCTCACTGATCCCCTTATATTTCTGAAAATCCTAGACATGGTTGTGACCGTTAGTGCTTTCTTATTACCCTGTGTTTGTATTGAAATAAGAGGCTGTTGCAGGTTTTGCAGAGGCTGCACAGTTTGACCGGCGGGCAGTGGCAGGGTGACGGACGCACACCAAGCTGCCTGATGGTGTTGCTAAGAACAACAGCAGATATAACAGATATAAGACGTTTCTGTCTCCTAGAAACAGCTATGATGTAGCTAGCACTAAACCAACCAGACTCACACTTCTTGTCCTTCCTCTCCTCCTCTCCAAGTCTGTCTTCTATGAAACAGCTGTTGGTGTTGAGGCCTGAAGTCAGTTAGGAGTCAGTTAGTTGGTCAGTTAGTCCGTGTGTGTGTGTGTGTGTGTGTGTGTGTGCGCACACCAGGAAGGCACACACACACACACACACACACACAGACACACACACACACACACACACACACACACACACACACACACAGGGACACAAACTATGCTTGTTACACACACAGGGACACAGCTCAAATTTATTTTTTCACTCTGTCTGTTTTAAAATGAGTCGTGGAGACAACAGCAAAGCAATTGATAGAGACAGAGACTGAAATGGTTGCTAATGGATACAAACTATCAGTGACCATGTTTGTAAACACAGCTAGGAAGCCTTTCATCTCTGTGATGTCATTTCTTTGATCTGTAATCAGTTAACTACCGGAGCACCTGCTGTCCCTGTCAGCTGTGTCACCAGCTATTCAGACAGTGAACAAGCTCTCAACAAATGATCATATCACCAAAAGGATACAAGATATCAATAAAATAACGGTCTCGTGGGCACCAGAAGGCTTTTGTGAACGTATTGATATAAAATTTGTGTGGATAAACTTACAAATGTGGGAATATTAGCGTTTTAAAAAAGTGCTTTGCTCTGCGTTTTGCTCAGAAATGTAAACGATGTTTAACATGGCAGTGAATGGAGGAAGATTTGGAACTCTTGTCATTTGAAAGGTCGCTGAGCGAAAAGTATAATATATATATATATATATATATATATACACATATATCGCATAAATGACCACATTAGCTGAAACTAGACAAGAATACCTACGCTTTGATGTCGAAATTTACCATGACAAGTTAGAATTGTTGGCGTAGGAGCAAGTTATAGAGAGAGAACCAAGATGATTTTTTTTAATCGCCCCACTCTGTCCTCCACTCTAGCTCTCAACATTCCGCCACATACACACACACTGGAAAATTGGAAAAGGTCTGAAAACTGGACGATACGTAAACTGTGATTTTGGAGAAACCATGCTTGATATCTGAATGCCCATTCAACCCAATAAACGACAAAGTCTTGTCTTCGGTTTAAACTTTTAATTATGTTTCTACGTTAAGGTATGGCCCCAAAGAGGTGGCGTTTTCAGTGATGTCGAACAATTTCCCGAACATTTCCCATTAAAGTCTATGAGAATTTTTTTGTTGAAAAGTTATAGCACACCATTCCCAATCATACACATGTTTCGATGTATTTTGTGTGCGCGTGTTGGCAACGCTCCGGGACTAGTAGTGGGACAAAAATCTGGCTGAATTGCTAAAGCTAACCTGGTTGAAATCAGTAAGAAGATGTTGAAGTGGTGAGAATAGTTGAAAAAAGTAGAAATGGTTTTAATTAAGTTGAATAACACCACTAATGTAAAAAGGTTGAAAAAGTTTACAAAATTGAAATGCTAAAGCTAAACTGGATAAATAGCTTAAATCAGTAAGATGTTGAAGTAGTAAGCACACTGTAAAACCTTTCACCGTAAAATTACAGTAAAATACTGGCAGCAGCTTCGCCAGTATAATACTGTAAATTTACAGTAAGCATACTGTATTTTAAAATTAAGGTATTTTACTGTAAACGGGTGTACAGTAACTAACTGTATTATTTGAATTTACAGTAAAATACTGGCAGCAGCTTCGCCAGTATAATACTGTAAATTTACAGTAAGCATACTGTATTTTAAAATTAAGGTATTTTACTGTAAACGGGTATACAGTAACTAACTGTATTATTTGAATTTACAGTAAAATACTGGCAGCAGCTTCACCTGTATAATACTGTAAATTTACAGTAAGCATACTGTATTTTAAAATTAAAGTATTTTACTGTAAAAGGGTATACAGTTACTGACTGTATTATTTGAATTTACAGTAATATACTGGCAGCAGCTTCACCAGTATAATACTGTTTATTTACAGTAGACATACTGTTTTTTAAATTTAAGGTATTTTACTGTAAATAGACATTTTCTTACTTTGAATTTACAGTTTTTTGTTGGCAGCAGCTTTGCCAATATTATATTAAAAATATAATTTAATGTTTATTTAGATTTACTGTAAATAAACTTATTGAATTTGTTGTACATGTACAACAATTGTGTTGACAGCACAAAAACATAGTATTATAAAAATCTCAGTATACTGATCCAGAAGAATAAACTCTGCAGTTTTACTCAGGGAACACTGCAATAAATAATTAGTCCTAAATAACAATGAAAAAAGCAAGATTCAAAATCTAATTAACCCTTTATTTTTTAATCAATCAAAACTCTTCTTGTAACCGCTTGGCTGAATCATGCAGTACCCGTTATATCAACAATTTATCAAATGTCAATGCAACACTTCAATGGGGCAAAACACTGCATACAGCCACAAGAACTAAACTAAACAACACAAAAACTAGCAGTATCGGCCTTTTATCTGCAGATATTGTTAAATGATTATTGACAAATGATACCTGCAGCTAAACAAAACAATACAAGAGAAACTCAAACAAAGTCCCACTTGAAGTCATTGAGCTTCCTGATAAGGGTGCAGACATGCGGGTTCACTGTTGAAGGTTTCTTCTGGACCATCTTTCCATTTTTTTTGCTGGGTGCCTGTCCACTGTATGCCTTTGAGCCTCTCTCAGGATTAATCCCCATGCAGATCCTAAATGACAATGGAACAACACAAATGCTAAAGGTTAATGAAGAAATGGTTCATTTTGGAGAACATATAGTCTTTTAGTGTTTAAGGAGCAACAGCTTCATTTGTATTTTTCTTATACAAGTAGTATTCAGCTACTAAACAAGTTTAAAAACTGTATAATATTATTTATGCCAGTGGAGAAGTACATATTCCAAAGGAAATAAACAATACAGTTACCAATTTAGAAATGTCCAGAAGTATATAATTTCTGGAAAAAATATTTCACAGCATAATACAATTAAGTTTTCCTTCTGCATTTGTGGGTAACATTTCATGAACATTAGAGCTGTTGTTACAGTATTATTTTAGAAAACTTTAATGAGGGAAATATTCTTTCATTTTGAAATGTCACAAAATGTAACACTGCTGCTTGACGGTGGGTTGTTACGGGGCTGCAGCGTGACGGGTGACAATGGGCGCGAAATTTCTTCAAACCCCTAAGTATTATTATTTTAGTCAATGTATATGCTTGTAGCACATCAGAAGCATTAGCTACTGAAATTCTAATCTCGGAGCACTTAATCAATAAAAAGTCAATCCAGGTGTATAATGTGTGGAAAATCTCCTACCTCTGAATGAACTCCAATGAGCATGCAGCCTGATCCTGGTATTGCAGGTTAAAGTTGTAGTATGTTGACATTACAACAGCAAGCCCCAGCACAAAAGACACCCCCTCACTGACAACCTGGCCCTCCACGCTCACAAACCACCGCTGATCAGTCAGCGAAGTTGGACCTAAAAGAAATATGAATAGTTAATAGAAATTGTAACAATATGATTTCACTGGACATGAATTCATTTGATCTGAATTTATTTACATATCCACTAGGGTTGGGGAAAAAATTGCTTCAGTAATTTCATTACAACTTGTGTGTGACAAATACTGAATGTCAAAATCTAACAAACTTAGATTTATACGTTTATTTTTTAAAAATCACGTGTGGAAATGTCTTCATATTTATGGCTATGGTAGAATTATACATTGTTTTACAAATATAAAACTAAAAATTATTTTTTTCTATGGCATTGTGGCTTTACCCAAATACAAAGCCTGATGACTTTCCGTCAGTGTATTTTTTACCCCATAGCCCATGGTGTGTTAGCGCATGACAACTAACATATTTTTGTTAATGCTCTGTAGTATTGACTGTAATATAAAAAATATGATATAATAATTAACTCAAAAAGGTAATGCAGAGTAGACTGCTATACAAACAACGTACCGAGTACTATTAATCTCGGGCTTTCAGGCAGCTGGACAGTCTGTATCATGGCTGGAGTGGCAGACATCTGCAAAGAAAAAACATAACAATGTAATAATTACCTTATAGTAGCATTTCATGCCTTTATTTGGATAGGACAGCTTAGAATTGAAAGGGGAGAGAAAAGGAGGATGACATGCAGCAAAGGTCCGCAGCTCGGAATCAAACCTGTGGCCGCTGCATCGAGGAGTTAAACCTCCATATATGGGCGCCAGCTCTACCAGGTGAGCTAGCCAGGCCCCCTTTATAGTAGCATTTTGATAGAAATTAAACATTTAAAATAACATAGGGAAAGATATTGTGGGAGGAAAGGAGGAACATGTATGTACTTTAAATATGTATTTCTCTGCTTTAATAATTGTTCTAAAATCAAACTGACATTGTCAGATTTATACTTACATCAGCTTCGATGATGAGGGCGTCCAGTGGTTCCTTGAAATGCGCCATCAACAGCTGGATGATGTTGGGAGCTGTCACACTGTAGCCAGCTCTGTAGAGAACAGCTTTCACGTCTTCATTGTTTGTGTTTTGTTTGAAGAATTCAGTGAAGATTTTGCCATGCTCTTCAACAAAGGCCTCGATTTTTCGTACAATTGGAACATCAGTCAGCAGTTCAAAATGAGAACACATGCATCTGGGCACGAACAAGTAGGGCCATTGCTGCTTCAAGTCTTCAAATGCTGGCCCTGGAATGGCATTTATCATTTGACGCTGCAGGTAGTACGTTGTCTTCATAAGGTTTATCACTTCTGCCCTTTCCACTCCTGACAAACCTTCTTGTGAAAAGATCTCCGTCATCCTTTGTCTCATCTCTTCCAAAGCTTCTGATGTCTCCTCAGGTGGAAGTTCAGGGTTCCATCGTATGCAGCCATAACTGTCTGCAGGTTGTCGTTGTGGTGTTTCCGCTGTCACTGCCTTAGATTTTCTCCGCCGAGCCAGGGTGTTGTTTCTGTTTAAATGCTCTATGCGTACTTTCATTTGAGATAAAATTGATTCATATCCTGCTCCTATTGTCGTTCTTCCATCATCCATTGTATCTGCAAACGACTGTGGATACTGTCTCACTATGGCCTTTGCAATCAGCAGACATTGGGCTCTGCTTGGATTCACTTCAAACTTTCTCATGTCATCAACAAGTATTCGAATAAACTGTCGCCTGTCCCCCGGCAGAGGCCTCTTTCCATTCTGAATGGCTGTACGCAGGGCAAGTGGCATTGTGTCCCACTTAATTTCAAAAGTGTCAGGCCGGTTTCCTAGTCTCAGGTGAGGTGGAGACATTTGAGGAGAGGACAATGAAGAGGTCTCCATCAATGGGCTGCATGCAGACATCTGCCTGCGAAGGTCACAGCTGTTCTCTGGCCCCTGCAATGACAACATTTTTCAATTTTAAGATAGAATGTTGTAGAGTCAGAATGATACCCCTCACTCACAAATATATAGATATTTGTAGTTTTGTATATAATTGCTGCATTAAGATCTATCAAGTTACTACATTTTAGAAGCCACCTGTGAATGGGTAAAAAGATTTAACATATCGTATGAATATACTGTATTTAGTTATCGGCTGTAGAAGATAAGAATACGAAACACACTTGCTAAGTGTGTTGACAAAACACCATCATTTAATACCTGTACATATTTACTAAGACTTGCATTTCTGTAATATGTTAATAGAAATATGATACATTTATTTATTTTCTCTAATCTTCTTTTGTCATTGCACAGTATCTGATTTTATCTTCTTTTTTATATTGTATTGTATTTTTATTGTCTTCTTCTTTTATCATCACATTTTATTTATCTTCTCTTGTCTTAACTTCTATTAGTTTATTATCTTCTCTTTTCATATTGTCACAAATGTTATATCCTCTTCTCTTATCCTCTCATGTCTTCTCTCAAGATAAATAAAATTGTATAACTCATACAATACAGCTTGCAAATACACTCAAAAGGTTTGATTACCTTTGGGCTTCCAGGCATCCAGCAGTTTTCTGCACTGAATTGGCCGGATGAACTCTTCCATGTCTTGCTCTCTCACATACTGCAAGTCTTCTCTGCTGTCCTTGCTGCATAAGCTTCTTAACCACATTTTGTAGTGACTCTGGAGCGATACTGGGAAGAGTGCAGAGGATGGACTCTCTGATCAGAGCACTAGGGTCCAACATCCTATAGGGACGGAAAAGAGTGGTGAATTGCTATTATTGATAAACCCTGCATATTATACTCTGGCAGAGGATAGTAGTCCAGTAATTTGTCATGCTCAGTGCAAACATATTGTGCATCAGTTGTAAGGCAATGAACCCCCTGATCAACTAGACAAACAGATCTGCATTTTTCTGTGACAAAGAAGACAACAGAAGCATTTTGAGTTAGAATCAACTTAATCCTGCCAAAGACTAGTCCTTCATTGTCTTCCTCTAACACAACACACATGTTCTTTTTATAGCATGTACCCTTTACGGTAACTTCATGAGCAGCAACAGTGTGGCTTGGCAGAAAACTGAAGTGAGCAACTGCCTTTTGTATCCTGTCGTTGTAGTCCAGTACAAAGAAATCTGTCCCTCTTTCTACAACTACACATTGTGGGAGGATATCACCAGCACTACGGTATGCTTGCAGAAGCTGATGCCTTTCAGCAAGCATAGAAGGCAAGTTCTTGAAGTTGTGTAGTTTGCGAGCACACTGTTTAAAATAGGTATGCTTACTCTCAAATCGAAGCGTCCGGAGGCGTATGAGAGGCCCAAAACAAATGGTAAGATCTGGGTAATGTGATACATAATGGTGCTTTGGCTTCAATGGACTTTCTGGAAAAGCTTCTTTTCGGCTGAGTAAATACTCATCTGTCAGAACTTTCAAATATGCTATCTGACCAGTGGTTATCTTTGGAGCACAGATCAGTTCAACAATGTGTCTGAGTTGCAGCACCAGTTGCCAAATATTGTTGTTCATCGGATTGAAAATCTTGTCCCCAATCAAGACTGGCAGAAGTCTAAGAAGACACCAATTCTGCACTGCATGTCCACTTAGTTTCTCACTTCCAGGATTGACATCACTCGGTTTATTGTTGGCGTCACTGCCAAGGTAACGGAAGTGATTAATGCGGCGATTTAGTTCAATGTAAGTAAATTGCTTCTGCTCTGTAATGAGGTGTCTGATATACAAGGCCAGATCGTATGATACAACACCTTCAAAAAGATCATGGCCTATGCAAGGAGGTAGCCCAGGTTGGCATACATGAAAGAAAGAAAGTTCATTAAATTTTGAATCAAATTTAATGCCGGCAGATGAATCTGAGTTTGTTGCAACATTTTGCTGCACATGGCCATTGTACGATTCAACTGTCCTGGCTGAGGCCTTTGCCAAGGGGCAAGTAAGAAATGTCTTACGATCGATATCACAGAATCTGCAGAAGTAAATACTCCTGCTAAAATTTTCATTGAAACCACCGATATTGTGTGATCCCAGGTTATCACCAGCAATGGCACACAGTGTGCCTTTGTGCACCTTTCCATCAGACAAGGTCACACCATTTTCCTCTAAATCTTTTAGATCTGTTACAAGTGAGCTAAATACTTTGTCTTGGCCAAAGTACTTAAAATCCTGCTCTCTACATAATAAAACCAGCTGCATTTGATCCATACTTGATCGGTGGTGGGGGGCAATATTGGCCAGTGTAAAGTAAACAGCAAGAATCTTATGCTTCTTTTTACCTGAGCCAAGTGGATTTGCAACCTCAAAGGCATCCTGATATAGTATGAGGCCCAAGGAGTTGGCATCAGATTTAAACAATGCATGCTGTGTCACATTGGTGCCATCCCACACATCCTCCAAGGTATCTTTGGGCTGAGCTGAGGAGCACACCTGCTCCTTATGTGAATACACTTGTTGCCTGACTGATTCACACTGAAAAAGTGACTTGAGTGTCTCTTTCACAGGCACATACTGGGCAAAGCATTCTTTTCCTGACTCATTCTGACCCAGACAGAGAGGAACTGGTTCAACATACCTGAACTGATTTTTGAAAACAGTTTTTCTTCTTTTATCAGTTTTTAATGTACCAGAGTTGCATGCCCTGAATAGATCTTCTGATTTAAGGATATCTAAAATGTTGTTAATATCCCCTTTGGGATTCCCGGGCAACCAACTTCTCTGCAAGCTTATGGAATACATTAGATTGACTGATATCATGTATGCCCTGGAAATCCTCAATAATGGACTGTATGACTGAAGATGGTAATAACAGCTTTGCATGCAGTTTAAGATAAAACAATGCCAAACTGTTCAAGAAAACAGACTCATCTACATGTTCAGGAAAACCTCTGAATGCTCCTCTGTATCACCGTTATCACTGCCAGCCAATATGTCTGCCTGCCTACCCATGACTTCTGTCTGTTCACTCAAGCCTTCGACCTGCTCACTGACACGCTCTGTCAGCATATCTGCTCCTCTTTCTGACGTCAGATGGCTTGCAACACCTCCCACTGCACTTTTTTTGTGCATCCTTGACAAATGTGATGAAAATGTAGACACCACAGAGAATACTTTATCACAGTTTGTATGTGGACAAGAAACTGACCTGCCCTCTCTAATATGGCTCTTTAAATGAGAGTGGAAATTGGAAATATTGTCACACTTGACGGTGCAAAAATCCACATGACAAGACATTATTTCATGGCCAACAAAAAGACTTGTAGCTTTAACATTACCAGTTAGCCTCCTTTTTTTATCTGGGTGATCTCTATATACATGAGTTTTGAAAACCGTTATGTTTCTGAATGTACGCTTACAATTAGGTAGGGCACATCTAAAAGATAAGTTAGGGACATTACTGTGAATTTTCATATGCCTAACAAATGCAAATTTTGTGTCACAGTCATGACCACAGAGTTGACAAAGGAACATTTTGAAACGTTTATCAGCTTAAAAAAAAGAAGAAAAAAGTCTGTTAACTAAAGTTAGTTTTAGATGGAAAAAGGAGCAAAAATGAAGCCACCGAGTTTACAATTTCAAATGTTCGTTAGCAAAAAAAAAGTCCGCCAAAAGTGTATTTGAAAATTACAAATAGGATGCACAAAATTGACAATAAAACCGTTTGAAAATAGAAAGTTAACACGTCAATATTATATCTTCGTTTGCACAAAAAAGTCCGTTATCTAAAGTTATAGTTTTAGAAGTAAACCCGAGCAAATATGACTAAACAATGTTCATTAGCAAAAAAAAAAAAGTCCGCCTAAAATCTTTGGAAAAAAATTCAAATATGAAGCCACAAAATTGACCATGAAACCGTTTGAACACATCAATAACACGTCAATATTATAACATTCTCTTCTTTAGCACAAAAAGTCTGTTATCTAGCGAGTTAAAGTTATGGTTTTAGAAGAAAACCCGAGCAAATAGTGAGTGAGGGTAGATTCAGCATTGCTTTAAGGAGATTTCTAACTGGTGTACAGTATAACGTATCTAATAATCTCTCTAAGGGAAGCTAACGTTAATGCTGTCAGTGACCTGTCACATAACGTTAGCTAACATCACCCTGCTCTACTAGCTAGCTAGCTTAACGTTAACGTTACTGGGAGATTGGCTGCCATATCTGACAAAAGATGAATCGATAAAATTATACTTAACAAAGCATGCAGGCAAACAAAAATATTTTCAAACTTACATAACTCACATCCTCTTGATGCAGCTACTGTCCGTGTCCACGCGTTTTCCTCACAAGCCTGTCGTCGTCTCGCCCCCCCTCCCCACACACACACACACTCTGCCGTAAAAAATGTTCTGTTATATGCTTAATATTTTCTGAGTAATTATTAGCTGCTAATCTATTGTCTTAATAAAACATTTGCGGCCCTTAAAGCTAATTTGGAAAGAGTAGCAACAGTGAGATGTGCTGCGTGTCTTAAAATAGACTGGTAAGAAAAAGAAATATTTCAAAGTGTACTCCCCGCTTTTTTCTTTAGTTTTCCAAGATGCACTGCGATTAACAGTAAATCTGTAATCTGCAACATTCTGCAGATATGTGCTGTAATATTATTATTTTCTCCCAGAATGCATTGCCACTTACAGTATGATCCTGTATAACATTAAAACAGTAAAATACTGTGAGATTTTAGCTGTAAATTTACATCAAAGGTTTACAGTGCATAGTTGGAAAATGCTGAATTGCTAAAGCTAACCTGGTTGAATAGCTTAAATCAATAAGAATAAGCTTAATTAGTAAAAATAGTTAATAATAGAAAAAGTAAGAATGGTTTTAATTAAGTTGAATAACACCACTAATGCAAAAAAGATATGGAAAAAATTTAAAATTTTAAATGCTAAAACTAAACTTGATAAATAGCTTAAGTCAGTAAGAAGATGTTAAAGTAGTAATAATAGTTGAAAAATGCTGAATAGCTGAATTACTAAAGATAACCTGGTTGAATAGCTTAAATCAGTAAAAGTAGTAAGAATAGTTTAAAAAAGTAGGAATGGTTTTAATTAAGTTGAGTAACACCACTAATGTAACAAAAGCTGTGGAAAAATGTAAAAATAAAATTTTAAATGCTAAAGCTAAACTGGAGAAAGAGCTTAAATCAGTAAGAAGATGTTGAAGTGGTGAGAATAGAAAAATGCTGAATAGCACATTGGCTGAAACTAGACAAGAATACCTACGTTTTGATCTATAAATTGTCCATGACAAGTTAGAATTGTTGGCGTGGGAGCAAGTTATAGAGAGATAACAAAGAAATCTTTTTTCAATTGCTCCACTCTAGTGACATCACTCCTCACTCTACTTCACGCAATACACACTCATTATAAATGCAGAAAAATCCTAAAATGTACACTATACTTAAACTGCTTTTGCACATAAACTGTAAAATTTATCAAACTGAAAAGAGAGCCAGATAGCTGAATAGTTTGTGAACGTTTTAAAGTTTGAAACACGTCTGTAGGTGAAAGTATGAAGGAGCTGAAAATTTTGGGAGCAGAAGAAGCTTTGAAGGATTAGAAGCTTGCTCTTATTGACTTTAATGTTAAAATAAAATGTTTAAAAGCTTAATATTTGACAAAGTATGAATAGCAGAAAAATAGTTGAAGAAGTCCCATCGTCTGCTGAAAGAGCTGACGATTTGAAAAGTTGAATGATTTAAATAGCTTAATGCAGAAAATACGGAGAGCCAAAAAACGTAAGGAAGACGAAATAATAAAGAAAGAACCGAATAACAATAGTTGTCCCACAATAATAACTAGAGAATGCATTTCCTGCAGAAAATGCGTGGGAATGCTAAATAGCTGAATTGCTAAAGCTAACCTGGTTGAATAGCTTAAATCAGTAAGATGAATTTGAAGTAGTGAGAATAGTTAAAAAAGTAGAAATATTTTTAACAAGTTTAAATTTCACAAACAAAATCAAAAGCTCATGCTAAACTGTGTGAAAATTATTGACTTTAAAAGCTGAATAATGAGTATTTTTTCTAACTGATAATGAATAAGAAGAGAAGACTAACAAATGCAGAAATATGTAACAAATTGTATGAAAAATTGCACTGCACTGCTGAAATATCTGGAAAATTGTCAGTTGGAAGCTTAACTGTTGTACCTAAATACGTGAAGGGTTGAAATACATATATACACACACACATATATATATATATATACACACACTACCGTTCAAAAGTTTGGGGTCACCCAAACAATTTTGTGTTTTCCTGAAAAGTCACACTTATTCACCACCATACGTTGTGAAATGAATAGAAAATAGAGTCAAGACATTGACAAGGTTAGAAATAATGATTTGTATTTGAAATAAGATTTTTTTTACAATCTTTCGTCAAAGAATCCTCCATTTGCAGCAATTACAGCATTGCAGACCTTTGGCATTCTAGCTGTTAATTTGTTGAGGTAATCTGGAGAAATTGCACCCCACGCTTCCAGAAGCAGCTCCCACAAGTTGGATTGGTTGGATGGGCACTTCTTGCGTACCATACGGTCAAGCTGCTCCCACAACAGCTCAATGGGGTTCAGATCTGGTGACTGCGCTGGCCACTCCATTACCGATAGAATACCAGCTGCCTGCTTTTGCTCTAAATAGTTCTTGCACAATTTGGAGGTGTGTTTAGGGTCATTGTCCTGTTGTAGGATGAAATTGGCTCCAATCAAGCGCTGTCCACTGGGTATGGCATGGCGTTGCAAAATGGAGTGATAGCCTTCCTTATTCAGAATCCCTTTTACCCTGTACAAATTTTCCACCTTACCAGCACCAAAGCAACCCCAGACCATCATATTACCTCCACCATGCTTAACAGATGGCGTCAGGCATTCTTCCAGCATCTTTTCATTTGTTCTGCGTCTCACAAACGTTCTTCTTTGTGATCCAAACACCTCAAACTTGGATTCATCCGTCCACAACACTTTTTTCCAGTCTTCCTCTGTCCAATGTCTGTGTTCTTTTGCCCATCTTAATCTTTTTTCTTTTATTGGCCAGTCTCAGATATGGCTTTTTCTTTGCCACTCTGCCCTGAAGCCCAGAATCCCGCAGCCGCCTCTTCACTGTACATGTTGACACTGGTGTTTTGCGGGTACTATTTAATGAAGATGCCAGTTGGGGACCTGTGAGGCGTCTGTTTCTCAAACTAGAGACTCTAATGTACTTATCTTCTTGCTCAGTTGTGCAACGCGGCCTCCCACTTCTTTTTCTACTCTGGTTAGAGCCTGTTTGTGCTGTCCTCTGAAGGGAGTAGTACACACCGTTGTAGGAAATCTTCAATTTCTTAGCAATGTCTCGCATGGAATAGCCTTCATTTCTAAGGACAAGAATAGACTGTCGAGTTTCAGATGAAAGTTCTCTTTTTCTGGCCATTTTGAGCGTTTAATTGACCCCACAAATGCTCCAGAAACTCAATCTGCTCAAAGGAAGGTCAGTTTTGTAGCTTCTGTAACAACCTAAACTGTTTTCAGATGTGTGAACATGATTGCACAAGAGTTTTCTAATCATCAATTAGCCTTCTGAGCCAATGAGCAAACACATTGTACCATTAGAACACTGGAGTGATAGTTGCTGGAAATGGGCCTCTATACACCTATGTACATACTGCACCAAAAACCAGACATTTGCAGCTAGAATAGTCATTTACCACATTAGCAATGTATAGAGTGTATTTCTTCAAAGTTAAGACTAGTTTAAAGTTATCTTCATTGAAAAGTACAGTGCTTTTCCTTCAAAAATAAGGACATTTCAATGTGACCCCAAACTTTTGAACGGTAGTGTATATATATATATCTGTTGTGTCTTCCAAGAAAACCAATAAAGGATGAAAAATAAATTAATAAAATAAAAGATATTAATGGTGATGAAATACAAAATAAGCACACACTGTTTGAATTATATGAGGTATATGTCAATTATCAATGTTCCAAAATAAATTGGTGTCTTACAATAAGTGTCCAGGGGTCAGTAGTGTAAGTTGCTAGTTGTTGAGTCACACATTGTTGGCACAAACCCTAACCCTTAACATAGCACAGTGTACTTGTGAAGATGTAAGGGGCTGTAACATTGTGACCTGTGATGATCCAGGGGCTGTAGACCTGCTGCTTCCAGGTTTCTGGCCAGTCTTTGGTGTGAGGACAGCATCACTGTTGTGATGTGGAGGAGCAGAGGCCTTAGATGGAAAAAAGTAAGTTTTGTAAGTTTGGTTCCCCGCATCAGTTCACCTGATCCCTCACCATAACGATCCCTACTGAACCATGCACAGCATTTGATGCAAAGCTGTGGACGTAGGACAATGAAGCGGCTCCTGACAAGCAAAAATAGAAAGTTGTTGTAATAAACTGCAGACAATGCAAAAAGCAAGTTCAAAAGTCACATACCACAATAATGAAATACCTTGAACATTGTTGCATGGCAACACAACATTTCTGTCCAGTGTAGTTTTGGAAGGCTGCATGAGGTTCAGCCTTCTTTAAAGTCCTGATGGTCTCCACTGTGAAAAGTGGAGTGATCACAGCAGAGGCAGACCTGCAGCAAAAACTTCAATTAAATGACAATGTACTGCTAGCTGTAACAACAGTGCATTATTACAATGTGAATACAAGAATAAACACACAATTAAAGCAATATAAAATGCACATATGAAATTAGAACCATTACCTTCGGTTGTGAAAAGTCTTCAGCGTTGTCAGGTAGGCAGGCAGTGGTGGTCCATTGTTTCTGTTTTAGAGCCATAGAGAAGATGAGGCCAAGGCAAGCAGGTGTTATCTCATCCTCTGCTTGGAAGAATAACTGGGACTAGCATAAAGGTGAAGGTGTCCCTGTGTGGTCCAACAATGATTGTCTGTCCATTGCTGATGGACAGCTAAGCTACTGCTGCTGCTGCTGCTTAACCGGCGGGTGGACGTTTTTTTGGTTTGTCAGGCTAGCGGGGAAGGGGAGGGCAGCTGGGCAGACAGACGGAAAACCGACGGCACCCTGGATCCGCTGGAAGAGGGTTTTAACAACGGGCACGAGTTTGATGGCTTAATTCCCTCAGATAACGCCTCCGTGACCAGCTGTCCCTCCTCCCCCCTGTGAGGATGGGACCCCGAGACAGAGATCGATGCCCTCCCTCTACAGCTCTTCCTATCGCCAGATTGGCCAGGGACACCGCTTTGGTGGCCTTCCCCTCTGCCTCAGGTGGCTCCATCCCCCACCGCTAAGGCCTTCTTCTTGGATCTGTTGGAGATCATAAAAAAAGGCGGCAGATCTAAGAGGCATAGTGCTCCCGTTGGAGCTTCAAGCCCCTGCTTGTGGCCTCTTGAGCGGGGATGTTTACGCTCAGGAACCGCCCTCCTCACGGGCCCCACTCTGGCCGCGCTTCAAGGAGCTTCGGCCGTTTTTGGTGGAAGCTCTCACAGCTCTCCCTAACTGAAGGCTCCGGTCTCTCACTATGCCCCGTTCACTCAGGTTCAAGGCGACACAGATGCGCGATTCTCTTCGGTCCCCCCCAGAGCAGAGTCTAGCAATAGTAATAGCAGTTGTGTACAATGCTGCACACAGCTACTACATGTTTAGGGCTGTACTTGGGACGTACAACCCAAGATATGATGTAAATATATTTCATAATAATATGGTTACCTGAAAAAATATTGGCCAATAACAATACGATTACCTGAAAAAATATTGACCAATAACAATACGGTTACCTGAAAAAATATTGACCAATAACAATATGGTTACCTGAAAAAATATTGACCCATAACAATACGGTTACCTGAAAAAATATTGACCAATAACATTATCCAATACAGCCAAAAATTAAGATTACCAAACAAATTAAATACAAATATATGTTTAGTGTAACTTCCTTTACACAGCAAGAGAAACAGAGACCAACAACAACGAGGTATTCTAAAAAACACGTCAGGATACTCTGTGGATTTTTGTTTTACCTGCCTACTGTGGCGGAGAGATTAACATCGAGTCCAGCTGCAACAAAGAGGCCTTAATTATTAGACCAGAATGTATTTTATCATTGCAGGTTTCAATAATTTTAAATCAAAAATGTTAATTAATACATTTTTCACTCACTTACTATTGGTATTAGGTACAGACCTTTTTCTCTTGGTCTGTAAAACTCAGCTACCATTTTTACAGACTGTTAGAGGACATGACACAGTATACAGGATTATGATAACTATAATAGGTTCTTATCACACCAGAGTGGAGACAATGTTGCGGTTTAGAGATGAAAATGAGGTCCAGCAGTGTGTTCTTATCTGTGGTGGCAGCAGTGATGAGTTGAAAATATCCCCGCGACTGAAACAGCTCAAGGATTGGCTTACTTGCGTTGGATAAGTGATTCTCGTTGAAATCCCCACAGACAATGATAGGGTGGCAATCCATGATCTCCAATGAATCCAACAAGCTTCCCAGGTTTGAGAGAAACAATGTCACACTGTAGTCTGGAGGTCTGTACACAGCTGCAATCAGAGCGCTCACTGGGGCTTCAACCTTCAGAGCAAAAAACTCAATGTCAGTGACATCATGTATGTACTGTTTTTCACGTACCTGAATGTGCTCTTTCACATAAACAGCAACTCCACCACCACGTTTGTTAGCCATCTGTGGAACGTTTGTGTAGGATAGGTGTCTGTTGCATTTGAACATGGTGTAGCCCTCTAAATGGAGACTGTCTGCAACAAAGGAGCCTTGTAGGTGAGTTTCTGTGAGACACAAAACATCTGCTAAACACAGTTCATGGTGGCTCTTAATGTCAGTCATGTGACATGGCAAACCTTTGGTGTTATGGTGAACAATGGTCAGAGTGTCATGTCCGTCCATACCCTGTGTGATTTTGAGAAGAGGCATCATCTCATCCAAAATGACTTGTCTCATGGTCTGTAGGGCTCCAGTGATCTGTGGGTTGGCAAATATTTTACTCTTGTCCATATCCAGATTGTGCAGTCCGCTGAGAGAGGTCACTCTGCTGACAGTTACATAAGCCATGCCAGGTTCAAAAATGTG
This sequence comes from Percina caprodes, assembly GCA_013375575.1. NCBI lineage: Eukaryota > Metazoa > Chordata > Actinopteri > Perciformes > Percidae > Percina > Percina caprodes. The sequence goes on along the minus strand of JABXJD010000757.1, from coordinate 134,323 downwards.
TTTCAGTGAGACTGCAGCTGATGTCCTTGTCATACCTTGAACCTTATGAATCGTACAAGCAAAGGCCAGTTTAATAGGAAACTGTCTGCGTACCACTCCTTTCTGTTTCATATTCTCCTCTGCTCTGTCGATGTACACTAGATCGTCTGGTCCTCCTGGTGCTCTGTTACCACTGTTACTACTATTCCTTCCAGCTGTTTCATCATCCATCCTGACCCCGAGCATAGTGACATGTAGGACACCATTTTGTTCAGAGGATATTACCCTGACTAGCGTAGAGAAAGATCCATTCACCAATCCTTGAGACACGTCTATGTTTCTGGTGAGCATGACTCTAACACCTTCAGCTACGTTTAGCGTATCAAGTAACTCGTTTCTGTTTCCTTTAAATGGTTTGGCTTGTCGTGCCATTCTGTCCGTCTGTGGATCCTTTTTGTAGTCATCCGCATCAATCTTGGTGATGTGAGAATGGAGCAGAGATAACATTGCAGAGTTGTGTAAATCAACTTGTTTATTAGTTGCAAAAATGTGTAGCACATCTGTTGGACACAGTTCTGGTTCGGTGACGGCCTGTGACAACAAAGCTCTGTCTGGCTCGGACAACTCCTCTGACTTTTCTTTCACACGGATCTGGTTCAACATCTCTGCAAAGGCAACATCATCCTTCTGACGCATAATCTCGGTCAGAGTGATCATCAGAAAGTGTTCCTGCCATAGGTTAATCTCACATGGGTCATGCACACAGAGGGGCTTGGACTGTCGCGCTGGGGGGAGCTCATAAAAATCTCCAACAGCTATCACTGACATTCCTCCAAATGGTCTCTGACTGCCTTTGATCTGCTTGAGTCTTGCATCAACATAGGCAACAAGGGGCTTTGAAACCAATGATGAGGATTTCAGCATTTAAAAGTTCAGATCTGACTCCAAATTGTAACCAAGGCCTTGAAATGGAGGCTTTAGACTTCTGGGCAGGTTGAGCAATGAGTGCAGTGTCGTGCCAGATATGTTAAAGTCTGCAGTTCCAGTGAATGCGGTCAAGAGGACTGTTGGGTTTGATATATCTGGCTCCTCAGCGTGTCTCGGCACTTTGCACAGTATCTTCGATGCCTCAGAGTAGATGCATTTGATTAAATGTGACTTTCCTGTTCCAGCGCCACCATTGATGTAAAAGAAGAACTGCTGTGGATTTAGGCCAGAGATTTGCTTTACACACCCCTCTCTAACTGCATAGAACACACAGGCTTGTTTCTGGTTCAGATTCTGATACATTTGGCGTAACAGTATGGGATCAAATGCAGGGGGCTCTCTGATGGCGCTGACTTCTGTTACAGCATTAGCCTGATTACGGTATTCAGGGACATTATCTTGTTCATTTTCACGATCTGGCTCTCTTGTCTCCAGTTCTTCGATACACTCCAACCTCACAACTTCTGATTCTGGCGCCAGATTACACTATTCATCAATCACACCTCTGTTCTGCTCAAACTCCTCAACAGCATTCTCAATCTCCCCACTGTTTTTCTCATTTTTGTCTTTGTTTCGTTTGACAATGTGCTGGACACTCTCCAGATGATCACAACCTGGTAGCTGTACACATCCGTTACTGTAAAATGACTCATTTGTGGGAAAATACGGTCTTTTCAGTTCCTGCTCTGATCGGTAGGGAATGTACAGTTTCAGTAACGTGCCACAGAACTTCTCAGGATATTTTTCCTTTGATGCGCGGTGAAATCTGATGATAGCAGGCTTATCGTCTTTCCGCCTTTGCACAAATGCCATCTCATTCAGGAGGTGCAAAAATTTTTACCTTTGGTCTGTCTGCCATAGACAATTCTGCAAGTAGCTGCAAAATCGGCCAAACACATTTCCTCAAACTCCAGTGTTTCAGGTCTGGCTTTGTACTTGTCAGTCAGAGACGTCATCCACACATCTGAGCATTCTGCTGTTGTGTTTTCCAGGAACGAGAGGGGACGACTCATTTTCACTGCGTTGTCATCTGTCGGTATGAATACCACACCACGTGACAACTTCTTCATATTGATTCCACATGCATGACTCACACATTCCTGAGCGCTGACCTCTCTTTTTTTGGAATAAGCCTGCATTATTTCCCTCATTTCATCACATTCATTGACGTTGTCTCTGCTGGAGTTTTCGATGACTGGAGTTTTCGATGACTGTTTTCAGATACTCAGAAAGTCCAGATTCTTTTTTGGTAATGTAGCTTGTGAGATGTATGATGCATGAATATGCGTTGAGTATATAACTGACATCAATACTAGCATTCCAGGCTTCAAGTAGATGGGGATTATATCCATTTACCCAGCACTCTTGGGGTCGCGTTTCAGAATGACAGCACTGGATTTATTCACCATGTTCAGGCATGGTTGGTACTCACTGTATGTCAGATTTTATTGAGTGAGGAGCTGCTGCAAACTCAGAGAGGCTGAGGTTTCAGGTTCATTCAACAACAAGTTAAGTGGCTGAAGTTTTTGCTTTGCTTTTTCCACTTCCAGGGGATCGATGCACTCACCAGGTCTCGTTATCATTGTGTTTGTGACGGGTGGTTTGGGAAATCCAAATCTGCAACCAGAGCTGAGACTTTTGAAACATGTCCTTGAGTGATTTTTGCTTTGTGTCTGCACTTCTGTGACTTTCTTGTACAGATCTGATTGTGTATGAGGGTCGGGCAGCTGAGCTGTGATGTATTTGGACACAAAAGCTAACACAGTCTCGTCGTCGTCTTCGTGAAAAACAGGAGCACCATCAACCCAAATGAGACAATGGCTGTGTGGGCTTCCACAATGCTGGAATTCCACTCGATAAAAGTAGTCAACAACTCGGCCTAGGGGCTCTGCAGGAGATAAGATTAAATCCCTGAATAATGCCTCAACACGCTTATCAAACATGCGCATTGCTGTCACAGGATTGCTTCACAGTATGTCCACAGAAATGCATCACAGAGCGCCACAGGAAGTCATTCCTGCCTGTGGCCATCAAACTTTATAACTCCTCCCTCTAAGTGTCTGACATACACACACTTAGAGGTTAAAACTGGACAATATTATCTGTGCAATAACACTGTAATGTGTGCATACTTAATACTTAACTGCTACTATTATTATTATTATTATTATTATTACGTTTCACCATTGCAACACCTTATAATGTTAATTATGTAAATAATGTATCATAATATTCCTTTAACTATGTAAATAGCCACACTCCTTATATTTCTTTATTTATATTTCTACTATTTGTGCAACTGCAACGCAGAGTTTCCCTTCGGGGATCAATAAAGTATTTCTGATTCTGATTCTGATTCTGATGTCACACTTAGCTGACCAGTCAAGCCCTTCAAAATCGACATCTTCTCCTTGCTGCCTTTTTATTGCTTCAATAAACTCAGGCCATTGCATTTCAGCTGCAGAAAACGTACAGAAGAATGTAGAAGTTCCCAACTGTCTGATCATGGCAAACAGATCTCTTGTAGTTTTCTCCCAATAGGCTGGTGTTCCTCTCAGTGGCTGCATAAACCGCACCGCATCTTTGTTTCTCAACAGTCTCTCCACTTCACATTTATCTTGCAACATTCCTGACATTATATTTCTTCCATCTCTCGTAAAAGGTTTTCCTTTCCTTAACTGTATTGTCATGCTAGATGTTGCCAAATGAATTTCTGTCACAAACTGTGCAAAGAACAAGTAGTTTGTATCTCTGGCAAAACGATCATTGACACCAAAAAGCCTAGTTTTGACATACTTACTGGGTGTTACTTTAAGAGCTCTATGTTCATCCGGTGTGTTTTGACCAGTCGGAAACTGTACAGGGAAAGCCATGGCCTCCAGTTTAGGTGTTTTGAAAAAGCTGATTTATCAATCTGTATTTCCTTCTTATTTTATTTGCACATCTCATTTTAAACAGACTTCTAAACGGAAGGTTATTCTTATATTGGTCTCGCATTCTTTGTCTCATTAGTTGTCTGTGTCTGTCTCGGAAAGCTTTGTTATTTGCATAACGCCGAGTCATATAAGATCGCTGCCTCACTCTGAAGTCAACTACGTTTCTGTAAAACGTTCTCATTCTTTGTCTTTGTGCCATTCTGAAGTCAGGGTTTTGTCGGTATCGGGTCATTATATAACGTTTTTTCTTTGCTTTATACGTTTCATTTGAAGCATAGTTTGTCCTTTCTTTAATTTTTTGGTTCTCTTTTCTTTGTGATACCCTTTCAGAGAGCAATAGTCTCCTCTTAAGTCTTCTCCTTTGCTGTTTATTAAGTTTTTTCAGTTTATACGAGACGTCATCAGTCACATTATTTATCAATGTAGTCCAGTTTGACTGTCAGTATCATCAGGCAAGATGACATGAACTTCTGTATGTCTCACAGAAGATACAGTTGTGATGTAAGTAGGCACTTCCTGTAATATGTTATCAGAGACATCTGTTGCATCAGTGTTTACCTTTAAAACAGTTGAGTTTGAATCATTCAGCGCAGCATCATGTGATGTGACACAATTCAAGCTGGCTACACAGTTCTGGGTCAGTTTCCATATGAGTAATTTTATCAGACAGAGATTTGTCACTGATGTGAACACTCAGGCTTGTCTCCTTTTGAAGAGCAGCAGTGAGTTGGCTGATTAGGCTGTCTGTCTCTGTCTGAGGTAGCAGTATTCAGGATGTCTTTACTCTGAAGTCCACAGGCTTTAGCTCATAGTTACAGGAGGACTGTGTGCCCAACATTCTGTGATACTTTAAGAGCCGGTCAATCATATCGCTGAGATGTGTGAATGTCAACATAACAGCAGTACCAGGAGTGTGAGAACCAGGGGGGAGGGGCAAACCTTTGGCTGTTCTGGAGTGTGGATCAAAGAAACCGTATCTGCCGAACTTTGTTCTGAATACGGCAATACATAATGCACTCATCAGGATCAAACCATACTGGACATCGGATAACAAGCAGCTCAGTCCTGCCTCTAGGTCCAGGAAACTGTATACGGCTCCGGGTAAAGGCTCTCCCAATGTGCCATATCTAGAAAGCTTTGTCATGTCCACATAATGTGTATGTGTGCGTCCAGGAACTTCATTAGGCAGCTCATCAGTAGTCAGAAAGATGTGATTAGGAAATCTTTTCCTGACCTCTATGTACATTGCGTTTCCTTTATCTAAAACAAGGTCAAGATCTGCTCTGGTGATGTTTTCATTCTCGTGAAGTAATGTGCAGAAATGTTGCATGCTGATTTCTGTTTTTACCATATTTCAGAGAAGCCTGGCTGCGGAATGCACAGACGTGTCTTACAGAAGGATTACCTGCTGGATTTATATAGCCTGCATGACAAGGGCCTGCTACACACTGAGGATGTCCTCTCTTTACATTAGCATAAGATGCCTGTGGTGACACGACACTTTGACCTCTGTGGTTTACCTGGTTAGCTTGACATCGTCTCTCTCCAGCAGAAACCTTTGGTGCATCACTCTGACTTCCCTGTGTTGTACTTTCATCATCATGAGACGCTGCAGCCATCTTGACCTCTCCACAGCTCTGAGGACCAACACATTCTACCTGTTCACCTGTTGTTCTGACTCTCCTTTGACCGCAGACTTTGAGCTTGTGACCGTTTACTCTTCCTCGGCATTGTTGATGTGATCCAAAACCACAAATAGTTTTTTTTCTATTGTAAACAATCAAGATAATAAACACAATTTGAATCACAAGATATTACTATTAACCTACAAAGATAAGTAGATTAAAGCGGTATCTGATCTTAGTAATGATTTATATCTCAAAAATATTCTTTTTCTAATTATTTGAAAGCAACACACCAACTGGTCAAATAAATGATTTTCCACAAAATCCTTTTTAAGCCTGTGCAGATATTAGATATTTAGAAGTAAAAATAAAGTTGCCGTTTTACACAAATGATATATATATATACTGTATTTCAGTGATACTTAAGTATCTCTATCTTCAGCCAATTGAAAACCAATAGTTTAATTATCGATACAAAACACTGGAATATGGTTCTAAGAATAACTATGGTATTTGTATATTTAAGGTTTTGTTAAATGGCAGATTAAATGTCTTCAACCTTAATATATTCAGGGGTTTATTTTAATATAAGCAAAGAATACAGTTTCTTCTTCGAGACAGTTTATTTCACTTTATAAAACTTTTTGATGCAAACAATGTGGGTCAGAGAAAAACAATACAATGTATGTAGTGTAATTTTACACACGTACTACTCAAGTAACTAAAACTGAATGTGTGCTCTGGTGTGAAGATCTTTGCTCTATAAACAAACCTTCTGGAATAGAGCGCCACAGCAACACGGTCCAGGAACAACTACACTTATTTTCTAGTAGAAATATAGATTCAGACCTCAAATTATTATGTACTTTAATAACAGACAGTTTTTTAATGATACACTTTATAACACCAACTTAAATATTTGGAAATGTACCAGATTTAGTTTTTACAGAGAGGGAGAGAAGCTGGAGGCCAGCGCACCTGTAACACAAAATGGAAACATGCATTAGACATACAGAAAAGAAAAAAAATCATTACATGAAACGTGATTGTATTGAATATGTGAATATTTTTTTAACATCAAGGAGGGAAATAGGGATTTTATTAGTGTCATTGTTTTACGACTTTAGTAGGTGTGTTGAGGAAATCTCTGTATTCTCTGACTTCTGTGTTCAATAGGGGTGTCACGATTCTGCAAAATCCTCCATTTGATTAGGTTTTCGAGTGTAAGGCCACTGTTTGATTCCTGATTATTACTTTATTTTTTTTAAGGACAGGTTGCTATGCCATTTTTAGACCAGACTTTTATGCAATATAATCTCTTTGTTCACAATGTACCCACTACATTGTCAAATTTAAAACTTTAACATAATGTAACAATAATTTATATCTTAAGTCAATAAAGTTAAAAGAAAAAGAAAAGTTTGCCAATAATGCTGAGGGCAGACGCTTCGGAGCACAGCAGTGTTTGGTGTCTTGGACCCCCAATGTCGTCTTCCAGGCAGCACTGTCTGGAAGGCACCAGGATGAGGCAATGGTTATGGTCAGCTGCCTTGAAGACGACAGTCGCAGCGCTGTCTTGAGGGCTTGGTTGGGGACTGAAAGCACCATTGAGCCAGCACAGCGGTCTTAGCAGCTGAGCAGACAGAGAGACTCAGCACTCTAACTGCCTAGCTGGACCTGCGCTGGAGGCTCTCCACCTTCACCCGGACTTCGCCTTCCAGCCCCGCTGGAGATACATCCACCGGGGATCCCGCCGGAATTTCCACAACAGCTCAACAGGAATAAAGTCCATCTGTTCCAGCTCTCGCCGCCCTCCACGCTCTACCAACCACAGCGTGTTAGCCCGCCTAGCCCGGTCGGCAACGACTTTTCTGAACTCAACGAATCAGCTCCTGGTAGATTTGTTTACATCTGTCAACCTTGCTTTTATGATCTTACCTGTAGCATTTTGAGATTTGTTTAAATGTAAAGTGCATTACAAATAAAATGTATTATTATTATTATTATTATTATTATTATTATTATTATTATTATTATTATTAACATACTGTTGAGTTTCCACAACACTGATGGTCCAGCAGCGACGTAGATAGTCTTGGGGGGGACAGAGGGGAGGATTTTCAGCTTCATTTTACAAGAAATTCACAACAGTAATTTATTTTATTATCACAAATTTTTTAGATGACTGTAATATAAGATTCATACATAGTCTGTTTGTGTATGTGTGTGCGCAGCTTTTTTTTAAACAAAACTTAGTTTACTTACATAGCTTACTTTAAGTTTACAAATGCTAATAGTTATCTACAGTCAAGTTATGTGATGCATTATAAATATTAGTTATAGCATTACTATACTTACCAACCAATTATGTATAGCAGTACCAATGTTCTGTTAAGACAGTGACAAACTGAGTTATTGGGCTGAACGACATTGTTACATGATATAGGTTACATATGCATATGTAACAGTGTGACAGAGCAACAAACAGTTTGTTTTTTGAGTCGCAATAGCTAGCTAAACCACTAACATGTTGTTTTATGTCAGTTAACAAAGGTAAAATTAGCTAAAAATAGCTTACAATATTTTAACCAAGGTGCTGTTGGAGAATTGTTTGAGTTTCCTATGTAGCAGAATGACTCCAAACCAATTATTAAATTTCACACAAGCACATTTATTCAATGCAGACAGACAAAAATGCTTTCCGGGCAGTTAAACGTGCACGGTCCTAATGGAAACTTGTCTAGTACAGAGGTTCCCCAAAAAGGCACTTTAACAATGTTTGTGCACATATTATAAAGGTTCCCCTTGTGGAGCCTGATTGGTCAGCTATATGGTTGCTGGGGCACACTCCCTATTCTGCCTCTTCCCTCTTCCTTTTTGCCTATCTGTTTTTACTCAGTTATCTTCAGTTATTATTTACTCAACAAGACAGCTATGCTCACTCCCTTCTCAATTTGTACACCCTGTTCTCTGAGTTATTAGACCGTCCTCGAACTTCAGTGTCCTTGTCCTCACCACATCTTCTTTTTGTGCTCACTGTAACTTGTCTGACTAAGATAGCCCTTCCAGTTCTCTCCCTCCTAGCTGTACCCCAGCTGCAAAGCATCATGTATAATATGTCACACATACACACACTCTTGTGTCTAAGCGCAGTTGCTTTTTACCGACTGCAAGAGCTTCTCAGCTGATTTAACAGCTGATTGGTTTACAACATGATGACGTTTTATATAAACTTTTTATTGTTTTTTAATCGGAGGGATTTTAGTTGCTATTTGTCTGATTTAAAGACTTATTCTGTACAGAACACACCTTATGTGGCTGATAGTGATGTTAAGAAGTCAGAGAGACTAAATCCGTTCAGATCACTGATCATCTACAGTCTGTTGTTAATAAAAATCCGCAACAGATTGCATGAAGAACATTCTGAGAGCTACTCTATTCAATTTCAATTCAATTTTATTTATAGTATCAATTCATAACAAGAGTTATCTTGAGACACTTTACAGATAGAGCAGGTCTAGACCACACTCCATAATTTACAAGGACCCAACAGTTCTAGTAGTTCCTTCCAGAGCAAGCAACAGTGCGACAGTGGCGAGGAAAAACTTCCTTTTAGGCAGAAACCTCGGACAGACCCAGGCTCTTGGTATGCGGTGTCTGACGACCGGTTGGGGTTAGAATGAAGAGTGGCAACAACAGCCACAGAAAAAATAGTAGTTTGTAGTAGTTCTTTGTAGTAGTTCATGGTATAGCAGGGAATTGTGCGGCATTACAAGGCACAGCAGGACATAGCAGGGCACAGCAGAGCGTAGCAGGATGAACACGGCATCGCATGATTTTGGAGCTTCCTTGATCCAAGGAAACATGCTGGGCGAAAAAGAACATAAGGACTCCGGAGAATGACTCCCCAGAGCTAGGTTAGTAACAAGCATTTCTGGGACATGGATGCACACAAATGGAAAGATAGAAAGATAGAGGAGAGAGGATCTCGGTGTGTCAAAGAAAGTCCCCCAGCTGTCTAAAACTATTACAGCATGACTAGGAGAGAATAACTAACTAGGAGATACAGGGTAAAGAGAGGTGCCGGATCGGGCTAGAGCTCTCCCTAACCGGATCGGGCTGTATGCCCTGCCTCCCTCTAGTTTTATTATACTATTGATTATATGATAGATAGATCTGACAACTATGACGAGAAGCAGGTGGGCCGGGTTAGGTGGACAATATTCAATTCTATGCCCTAACTAAAATCTTTATCAAAGAGGAAAGTCTTAAGCCTACTCTTAAATGTGGGGACGGTGTCTGCCTCCTGAACCTAAACTGGAACCTGGTTCCACAGGAGAGGAGCCTGATAGCTGAACGCTCTGGCTCCCGTTCTACTTTTAGAGACTCTAGGAACCACAAGTAACCCTGCATTCTGGGAGCGTAGTGCTCTTGTAGGGTTGTAAGGTACTATGAGCTCTTTAAGATAAGATGGTGCCTGACCATGAAGAGCTTTGTAGGTGAGAAGAAGGATTTTAAATTCTATTCTGGATTTTACAGGAAGCCAATGCAGAGAAGCTAAAACAGGAGAGATGTGATCTCTTTTCCTGGTACCTGTCAGAACACGTGCTGCAGCATTCTGGATCAGCTGAAGAGTCTTTATGGACTTTGTCGAGCAGCCTAATAATAAAGAATTGCAGTAATCCAGCCTAGAAGTAACAAATGCATGGACTAGTTTTACTGCATAATTTTTAGACAGGATATTCCTGATTTTTGCAATATTACGTAGGTGAAAAAAGGTGATCCTTGAAATTTGCTTAATGTGGGAATTTAAGGACATGTCCTGATTCCTCACAGTGATGCTGGAGCCCAGGGTGATGCCATCCAGAGTAACTATCTCTTTGGATAATACGTCACGGAGGTGCTTGAGCCCCAGAGCAATAACTTCAGTTTTATCTGAGTTTAACATTAGAAAATTACAGCTCATCCAGGTTTTAATATCCTGAAGGCAAATTTGAAGTTTAGCTAACTGATTAGTTTCATCCGGCTTGATCGATAGATATAATTGAGTATCATCTGCATAACAATGAAAGTTTATGGAGTGCTTCCTGATAATATTGCCTAAAGGAAGCATATATAAAGTGAGCAGGATTGGACCGAGCACAGATCCTTGTGGGACTCCATAACTAACTTTGGCGTGCACAGAGGATTCATCGTTAACATGAACAAACTGAGATCGATCTGATAAATAAGACTTAAACCAGCTAAGAGCAGTCCCTTTAATGCCGATAAAATGTTCCAGTCTCTGTAATAAGATATGATGGTCAATGGTATCAAATGCAGCACTAAGATCATCCTGCCATGCTCTGCTGTGCCCTGCTACGTCCTGCTGTGCCTTGTAATCCTGCACAGTGCCCTGCTATGCCATGAACTGCTACAAAGAACTACTACAAACTACTATTTTTTCTATTTTTGTTATTGCCACTCTTCACTCTAACCCCAACCGGCCCGTCAGACACCGCCTACCAAGAGCCTGGGTCTGTCCGAGGTTTCTGCCTAAAAGGAAGTTTTTCCTCGCCACTGTCGCACTGTTGCTTGCTCTGGAGGAAACTAATAGAACTGTTGGGTCCTTGTAAATTCTGGAGTGTAGTCTAGACCTACTCTATCTGGTCTAGACCTACTCTATCTGTAAAGTGTCTCGAGATATCTCTTGTTATGAATTGATACTATAAATAAAACTGAATTGAATTGAATTGTTATAATTTAGTTTAGGTTTAGAGCTGATTAGTAGACTAGAATCGAAGATAGCTGCAACTCCACCTCCTCGGCCTGTGCCTCGAGGAATGTGAGTATTAATATGACTGGGGTGGTGGATTCATTTAGACTAACATATTCTCCATCACCCAGCCAGGTTTCAGTAAGACAGAATAGATCAATATTAGAATCTGATATTAATTCATTTACTAGTACACCTTTAGAAGAAAGAGATCTGTTGTTTAGGAGTCCACATTTAATTATCCTATTCTTTTGCACTATTGCACTTGTGGTTTTAATTGTTATGAGGTTTTCACAGCTCCTCTTCTGTTTACCTTTGATTTAAATAATTTTAATGGTCGGGGGCAGACATCGTCACTATGGGGTTTTTACTAGGTAACTCCTGGAATAAAGAGCAGAGAAGTGTGTTAGAATGCGACTCTGCCTCCTGGTCCCAGCTCTGGATTGTCAGGGATTAGATCCACTAATGAACTTGTCAAGATTTCTAGAAATGAGAGCTGCTCCATCCCAAGTGGGATGAATGCCGTCTATCCAAATCAGACCAGGTCTTCTCCAGAAAGACTGCCTACTGTCTACAAAGCCCACATCATTATCTGGACACCACCTCGACAGCCAGCGGCAAAATGACAACATGCGGCTGTACATGTCATCGCTGGTTAGATTTGGCAAGGGTCCAGAGAAAACATTGACATTGACTTTGCGTATGTACACACCGATTCAACATTAATCTTGGTGACCTCCGTTTGGCGTAATCGGGAGTCATTAACGCCAATGTGAATAACAATCTTGCTGTATTTACGTTTATCCTTAGCCAGCAGTTTCAAATAAGACTCAATGTCACCCGCTCTGGCCCCCGGGATGCATTTAACTATGGCTGCCGGCTTTGCTTACTTCACGTTTCTCAAAATAGAGCTGCCGATAGCCAGAGTTGGTTTCTCAGCGGGTGTGTTGCTGAGTGGGGAAAATCTGTTAGAAACGCTAACAGGCTGGTGAAGGTCCGTGGCCTTTGAAAGCTTACGACTAACTCTTCCTTGTCCTCGCACAGTCACCCAGTTACTATGTCCTGGCTGCTCAGGAGTTGCCAGAGGCTAACTCAGGCCAGCCCGCGCCGACTACCGGGGGGGGGGTTAGCTACAGTAACTAACAACTGATCTATCATGGTGCGGAAACGGACTTCTAACTCACTAAGCCTCGCCTCCATGTCTATAAATAAACTACACTTGTTACACATACCATTGCCGTTAAAGGATGCAGAGGAGTAACTAAACATCTCACACATCGAGCAAGAGAAAGTAGGAGACATGGCTAACTACTAAGCTAAAGTCGCTAGCAGCTAAAGTACGGTAGCGTATGGCGCTAGCTACCAAGCTTTCAAAACAACTGTTATTTAACGAAAGTCACTGAAAGACGTAAAACAAATGCTTATGCCTATGCCCCGTTGATGCGAGCTCTAAGCGAAGCAAATGTAGTTTAATGCACAACCTTTTCTCAAGTCCCAGTCACTTAACCAGATATGACTAACAGCTAAGCTGAAGTCGCTTGACGTTAGCTACCAAGCTTTCGAAAACTGTTTATTTAACGAAAGTCACTGAACATGTAAAGAACTGTGAGTGCTTAGGCAGAACTACTATAAGAATAAGTGTTTAGGGGACAGTTTGCCGCTGTTCTGTTTTAAAATGAGTTGTGGAGACAACAGCAAAGCAATTGACAGAGACTGAAATGGTTGCTAATGGATACGAACTATCAGTGGCCATGTTTGTAAACACAGCTAGGAAGCCTTTCATCTCTGTGATGTCATCTCTTTTATCTGTAATCAGTTAACAATGCAGCTGCTGTACCCCTCACCTGTGGGAACCCGCAGCTCCTCAGACACTGAACCAACTCTCAAACAAATGGTCAGACGGGCAAAATGAAAAGTTATTTCAGGCGAATAACCTCCTCATGAGCACCAGAAGGCCTTTGTGAACGTATTGCTATAAAATCATGTAGATAAACTTAAAAATGTGGGCGTATCAGCAATTTAAATAAGTGCTTTGCTCTGTGTTTTACTGCCACCCCAAATGAGCACGTTGGCTGAAACTAGACAAAAATACCTACGTTTTGATGTATAAAATATCCATGACAAGTTAGAATTGTTGGCGTGGGAGCAAGTTATAGAGAGATAACGAAGATTATTTTTTTGACTCTCTCCCCTCTAGTGACATCACTCCTCACTCTACTTCACACAGTACACACTCATAAATGCAGAAAAATCCTAAAATGTACACTATACTTAAACTGATTTTTCACAAAAACTGGAAAATATATCAATCTGAAAAGACAGAGCTGGATAGCAGAATATTTTGTGAACATTTTAAAGTTTGAACCACGTCTGTAGGTGAAAGTATGAAGGAGCTGAACATTTTGGGAGCAGAAGAAGATTTGAAGGATTTGAATCTTGCTCTCATTGACTTTAACGTTAAAATAAAATGTTTAAAAGCTTAACATTTTAAAAAGTATAAATAGTAGAAAAATAGTTGAAGTCCCATCATCTGCTGAAAGAGCTGAAGATTGTAAAAGTTGAACGGTTTAAATAGCTGAAAGTATGCAGAATACAGAGAGCCAAAAAACGTACGGAATAATAATAAAGAACCGAATAACAATAGTTGGAATGCTGTGGAACAGCATTCCCACAATAAGTATGGGCAATAATAGTTTATTGCGCCGACTGCTGCTATTGCAGCACGTCGGCACACTGAACTATAATCAGACCAGCCCTGGCAGCCTCGAAATACTACCGGCCCACCAGGAAAAGTCCAGATTCTCCCCATTGCCACTCCGCCTCTTTGAAACAAGCTTGAATAAAAAAAGAGAGACAAGAGAGAGAATGTAAACACACTAATAGTGCCAGCAGGTAGCTCTTGTGTAGTTAAAATGGTCTAATCACGTTGATTAAAATAGAAATCTAGTAACAAACAAGAAGAGATTGTTGAAAGTGTGAAAGAGACATTTTAGAGTATATCGGAGCTTCCGACTCTGTCCAAACGGCGTGTGCACCAAATACTAGTTTACAGCAAATCGGTATTGTTTTGCTTGCTACAGACATGCACACTGACTGAAACCAGTTGAATCTAGTAGTGAGTTGGAAGCAATACTAAGGCTATCGTTGTCAATGTCCACATGGACATTAAAATCACCTACAATAAGTACTTTGTCTGATTTAAGGAGAAGAACTCTGAGAATTCAGATTAAAATTTAGAATATTGTCCTGGATAACAAATAACAAATGTAATTGGCTGTTATGTTTTCCATGATGGTGTTGAAGATTAAGAACAAGGCTTTCAAATGAGTTATAATTTAGTTTAGGTTAAGGATTAATTTACAAGCTAGAATCAAAGATGGCTGCAACTCCCCCACTTCGGCCTGAGCCTCTCGGAATTTGTGTATTATTGTGACTGGGAGGAGTGGCTTCATTTAGACTAACATAGTCTTCATGGCCCAGCCATGTTTCAGTAAGAAAAATTAGATCAATTTGATTATCTTATATCAGATTGTTAACTAGTACTGCTTTAGAGGACAGAGATCTAATATTTAATAGTCCACATCTAATTTTCCTATTCTGTTTTATCATTGCAGTGGTAGTTTTAATTCCAATTAGGTTCTTATGTATTACTCTTTTGTTTACCTTTGATTTAATCGATCTGAGTCGGGGGAAAGACACCGTGGTTATTAGACTATGAGTGGGCGACTGCTCCAGTGGAAGCACAGAGGAGCACATTGCATTGCACCGCTGATTACTTATATCAGACTTGGGTTGTCATGGTTTATAGCCGATAATAGGCTCTGTCCGATTTTTTGATATGAGAGCGGCTCCGTCCAAAGTGGGATGAATGCCGTCTGTCCTAATTAGACCAGGCTTTACCCAGAATGCACTCCAGTTATCTACAAAGGCCACATCATTAGCTGGCAACCACCCTTATCAGGTTTGGCAGGGGTCCAGAGAAAACTACTTAGTCCGACATTGTCTTTGCATATGCACAAAGTGACTGAACATTAATTTTAGTGATCTCCGATTTGGGTAATCGGGTATCATTACCACCTACATGAAGTATGATGTTACAGCTTTAGATGGGATTCTATATTGCTGCTCTGGCCCCAAGGACACACACAAGGGCAACGAATATACTACATATATTACATATATCATCACTAAAGGAGGCTGAGGAATTGCCAAACATTTCACACACAGAGCAAGAGAGAGCAGGAGAGAGACATTGCTAATGGCTAAGCTGAGTAGCTAACAGCATTCTAACAATTGAGATGAGCGAGGGAGTCGCTGTAGGATAATGAAACTGCTTGAGTATAACTAGTGTTTAAATACAATCAGGCACTTAGCCACCAGATTTAAGCAATTTCAGTGTTGAATAAGTTTTTGCTGGAGCAGAAGAGTAGGGTCCGTGAATTAAACAAATGCTTATGCTATGCCCTGTTGATGCGGGTTCTAAGAAAAGCGAGTGTAGTTTAATGCACAACACTTATCTCCGATTCCAGACACTTAGCCACCATCTCGATCCCGAGGCGTTCCCAGGCCAGGTTGGAGATAAAATCTCTTCACCTATTCCTGGGTCTTCCCCGAGGCCTCCTCCCAGCTGGATGTGCCTGGAACACCTCCCTAGGGAGGCGCCCAGGAGGCATCCTTACCAGATGCCCGAACCACCTCAACTGGCTCCTTTCGACGCGAAGGAGCAGCGGCTCTACTCCGAGCTCCTCTCGAATGACTGAGCTTCTCACCCTATCTCACCCTCATGAGGAAACCCATTTTCGGCCGCTTGTACCCTTGATCTCGTTCTTTAGGTCATGACCCAGCCTTCATGACCATAGGTGAGGGTAGGAACGAAAATTGTCCGGTAGATCGAAAGCTTTGCCTTCTGGCTCAGCTCTCTTTTCGTCACAACGGTGCGATAAACAGAATGTAATACCGCACCGGCTGCTCCGGTTCTCCGACCAATCTCACGCTCCATAGTCCCCTCACTCGCGAACAAGACCCCAAGGTACTTAAACTCCTTCACTTGGGGTAAGGACTCACTCCCTACCCGAAGAAAGCACTCCATCGGTTTCATGCTGAGAACCATAGCCTCAGATTTAGAGGTGCTGATCCTCATCCCAGCCGCTTCACACTTGGCTGCGAACCAATCCAATGAGTGCTGACGGTCACAGGCCGATGACGCCATCAGGACCACATAATCTGCAAAAAGCAGTGATGAAATCCTGTGCCCACTGAACTGCAACCCCTCCCCTCCCCGACTACGCCTCGATATCCTGTTCATAAATATTACAAACAGGATTGGTGACAAAGCGCAGCCCTGGCGGAGGCCAACCCTCACCTGGAACGAGTCCGACTTACTGCCGAGAACCCGGACACAGCTCTCGCTTTGGTCATACAGAGATTGGATGGCCCTGAGAAGGGACCCCCTCACCCCATACTCCCGCAGCACCTCCCACAGTTTCTCATGGGGGACCCGGTCATACGCCTTCTCCAGATCCACAAAACACATGTAGACTGGTTGGGCATACTCCCAGGCCCCCTCCAAGATCCTTGCGAGAGTGAAGATCTGATCCGTTGTTCCACGGCCAGGACGGAATCCACATTGTTCCTCTTCAATCCGAGGTTTGACTATCGGCCGAACCCTCCTTTCCAGCACCTTGGAGTAGACTTTACCAGGGAGGCTGAGAAGTGTGATACCCCTGTAATTGGCACACACCCTCTGGTTCCCCTTTTTGAATAGGGGAACCACCACCCCGGTCTGCCACTCCTTAGGCACCATCCCAGACTTCCACGCAATGTTGAAGAGGCGTGTCAACCAAGACATCCCCTCCACACCCAGAGCTTTCAGCATTTCTGGACGGATCTCATCAATCCCTGGGGCTTTGCCGCTGTGGAGTTGTTTGACTACCTCAGCGACTTCCACCAAGGAAATTGATGACAATCCCCCATCATCCTCCAGCTCTGCCTCTACCACAGAGGGTGTGTCAGCTGGATTTAGGAGTTCCTCAAAGTGCTCCTTCCACCGCTCTATTACCTCCCCAGTTGAGGTCAACAACGTCCCATCCTTACTGTATACAGCTTGGATGATTCCTCGCTTCCCCCTCCTAAGGTGGCGAACGGTTTTCCAGAAGCACCTTGGTACCGACCGAAAGTCCTTCTCCGAACTTCTCCCACACACGCTGCTTTGCCTCTGTCACGGCAGAGGCTGCACTAGTACTGGTGTACTAGTAAATGAATTAATATCAGATTATAATATTGATTTATTTTGTCTTACTGAAACCTGGCTGGGTGATGGAGATATGTTAGTCTAGATGAATCCATCCCTCCCAGTCATATTAATTTTCACATTCCTCGAGGCACAGGCCGAGGAGGTGGAGTTGCAGCTATCTTCAATTCTAGTCTACTAATCAGCTAAAAATAAATATTAAATAAGCTATAAATTATAACTCATTTGAAAGTCTTGTTCTTAGCCTTTCACACCTAAGTTGGAAATTACTGCAACCAATTCTATTTGTTATTGTTTAACGAGCACCTAGTCCATACTCTGAATTCTTATCTGAATTTGCAGAGTTTTTGTCAAATTTAGTCTTTAAAACGAAAAAAGTTTTGATTGTAGGGGATTTTAATATTCATGTGGACAATGAGAATGATAGCCTTAGTACTGCATTTATCTCTCTATTAGATTCTATTGGCTTCTCTCAAAGTGTTCATAAACTGATTCACTGTTTTAACCACACCCTGGATCTTGTTCTGGTATATGTTGTTGAAATTAAACATTTAATAGAGTTCCCACAGAATCCCTTTTTATCGGACCACTGTTTGATAACTTTTGAGTTTATACTGCTGAACTACACGCCATTAGGCAAAAACTTCTATAAACAATGTTTATCTGATAGTGCTGTAGGTAAATTTAAGGATGTGATGATGTTGTTTATTTCCTTCTTCACTAATGATTGTTCTAAAGCTATCCGGTCAGAAGAATTTGTTTGTGACAGTGAGTCTCGTCTGGGGAACTAGGCTTCAAGGTCTTGCAGGTTCAGTGACGTAGCTTTGCTCACATTAGAGCAGAAAAGTAGGGTATTGCTCCCAATAACAATATCCTGGGGTCTTTTGCAGAGCCAACATTAATTTCTACAAATATCTGGAATTCTGCTATAAACAGTGGTATAGGATATATTTTTCAGTAAAGAAGTACTGAAGCTCCATTTAACTGCACGTTGAGACAATTGGCCTATTGTGGTGACCTTTATGGTCAGACAACGCCATTGGAAGTAACACCGCTTTATCAATTGAATGAAATAACTGAGGGGATGCAAAAAGAAAATATATCCTGGAAAAGGATTTATGTCACCCTGAGACCTTGCAGGTGGGATTAACTGTATGCCAAATATCTATTAGCCCCAAGCTGCTGGCCCATGACTTCACAGCATTTGTAGCCTGATCCTGGTCCCTAGTGGCCTTCGCATTTAACCGATCAATATTTGGGTCCCACACAGCACATAAAAACTTATAAAAATAAAACATAATTAAAAATGAACATAATTTAAAAATGGAAAGAATAACATACACAGGTAGAAATTTAATATGGAAAATTATGGAGTAAATAATTTTTATGAGGCCTTTAACAGAAAGGGATAGGGTTAATAATTCTGGATTTACAAGAAAATGTACAGTAGTTATAGTATGTTTTGACTAATCATACTTTAATTTTATTAAAAAGGCTCTTCTTGAAGGCCACTGCACACGTGTAGGCTAATAGATGCAAACATTTCCATCCTATCAAGCAAAATTAATTTGGATTTTTGAGTAGGCAGTGAGCTTTTCTCAGCTGAGTGCTCTTTAACCTGAACTTTCATCGCCTGACGTAGGTGGGTCTGGCTACAACAAAGGATAATGGTTCTGATGACGGATCCCTGTGCTGTCTCCCTGTGTGGCATGTAGTCTGCTTCATCCTACTGCTGTGACACACACACACACACACACACACACACACACACACACACACACACACACATTACTTTATGCCTCAATCAAAGCTACTTGTTGGCCTCTGCCAATATCAGCTGTGTTTTAAGGGGATTTTTTGATGTTATGAAAAGACCCGTACTAGACTCCACTGGATACAAGTGAATCATGCTTGCAAGGTTTTACACATTCACCAGAAAAACCAGCAAGCAATGGCAAGCAGGATTTCTCATAGTCCCAGAATGCATTTTTGGGCATTTAAATTATAAAACAGGAACTTCAAAGAGATTTCTAATGGTTTATAGATCTAAAACAAAAGCTCTGAAAATAACTGAAAAGGTGGGGACATACAAGCTAAAAAGATTGTATGTTTAATGTAGGTGTCAATTTGTCTTGGGCTTTGTTTGTTTTTTACTTTGAAAGTACTTTAAAGTCATTGTTTATGCTGCAGATAGATCATCTTTGTCCTAAAGGATCATTCCAATTTATTTGAACTTGAGAACTTTAATAGTTTTGCCATCAACTATGTCAGTTATAATAGCATTTACACAGTACCAAATCTGTATGAGATGTATTGTACTGTATACAATACAGATACAATGTCATATTATCTATAAAAATAATGACCATAAATACATCATAATCTTACAGTAGTACAAGTTGTATTCTGAGTACCAACACTCTTCCTTCCTCCCTCTTAATCTGTCTATTTTCCTCACAGCTTGGCTTTCCTCTTTGCTTTCTAATGCGTTGTTGTTGCCTTGAGTAACAAGTCAGCACAGAATGGCTTTTGCAAATGGATTCATTGTTGATAAATTTCCGAAAGCCAAGTATTAGACAGAACTTCATAATGATGAAGAGTGGGGTCTGCCTTGAGAGGAACAATGTCTTATCTTGGAATATTTGTTATAACAAAAGGCATGTTCCCTCTTTAGGGTAGTCATCACTGGATTTCAGGCCAGTGCAATACCTTAAGTACAGTACAGGGTTTCTACCTGTCGGATGTTGACTTCAAATTTAAAATAGCTCCTATCCACTGCTTATAGTCTTATTGCCTTTCAGTGGGTGACAAATTGAAGACGAAATGTGTGTCAACTGGTCATCATAAAGTATTCTCACACAGACCGGTGCCGAATGCTGCCTGTGGATGCGGGGAATGTAAATCTGCTCTGTTGTGTGGCCGTCAGACAAAGAGCGGGCCAAAGCCGTCAGCAACTCTGGGACATACTAAGCATCTGGTGACAGATCCGTTGGGATGCATGACCACTCTACACTGGGCTGCCTGTGTGTGGGAGTCCTGCATAGATACATGATGTGTTTTTACTGTCAACTTAGTGCACACCTCAGGAATATGTGAGGTCCTGTCTTCACTGGTAAAACCTGCTTGGGTGCACCACTCCAAACATCTAACCCACGTAAAAATCTAGTGAAACGACACAAAAGAAATATGATATAAATGAAAAAACCTACTGTTCTAGCTATGGCAGAATCATCATCATCGATCTTTAATTTCTTTAGTGGCCATCGTGTTACCTTAAACCCAGTTGGAACACTTAGCTGCTCAGGCCTGATGGTAGTTGGCTGCTCATAGGCCTGGTGGTAGCTGGCTGCTCTTGGATACCGGGCCTGGTGGTAGATGGCTGCTCCTGGGCCTGGTGGTAGATGGCTGCCCCTGGGCCTGGTGTGGTAGATGGCTGCCCCTGGGCCTGGTGTGGTAGATTGCTGCCCCTGGGCCTGGTGGTAGCTGGCTGCCCCTGGGGCTGATATTAGATCAGAATCAGAATCAGATTCAGCTTTATTTGCCAGGTATGAGGACACATACAAGGAATTTTTCTTTGGAGCATTGTTGCTTACAATGTGCTTGCACATACAAAATAACCAAAACTAAATATACACAATAATATATACACAATATATACATACTCTAAACAGAAACAATATAGAGGCATGAGTGCAATGAAGAGTTTAATAAAAATATTTAAATGTGGAGCATATTGCAAAGGATACTGGGATAAATAGTATTATGTTATTATAATTACAATATGAACAGTATGAGCAGTATGAACAGTTCTGAAATAGGAAATGAGAATGATGAATAAATAACAAATAATAAGTGAGATGTGAAAATGGGAATGATAAGTAAATAGTAAATAATAAATAATAAGTGAGATATGAGAATGAGAATGATGAATAATAATAAATAAGTGGAATAATAAGTGGAACCAGTAAACAGATGCTGATTAGAGACAGTGTTCCAGGGTTATTGACCAGAATTGAATCTGACACTGTGGGTAAGAAGTTAGCTGTTTATCAGAGAGATGGCTTGAGGGTAGAAACTGTTGCTGAATCTGTTGGTTTCTGTAGGCCGACTCATCATCGTAAGGCCATAAGGCCGATGACCGTTTCATACTTTAGGAGTTTAACAGAAGGGTCTCCTGAGGTGCAGTCATTGGTGTAGAGGGAGAAAAGCAGTGGGGGGAGCACACACCCCTGGGGGGAGTCAGTGCTGATAGTCCGTGTGCTGGATGTGATGTTCCCCAGCCTCACCTGCTGACTCTTGTCAGTCAGGAAGTTTGTGACCCACTGACAGGTGGAGGCTGGCACAGTGAGCTGGGAGAGTTTGGTGCTGAGGATGTCGGGATGATGGTGTTGAACGCCACGAACAGGATCCTTGCATAAGCCCCTGGAGAGTTGCAGGATGTAATGCAGTCCCAAGTTGACTGCATCATCCACCGACCTTTTAGCCCTGTAAGCAAACTGCAGGGGGTCCAGCAAGGGGACTGTGATGTCCTTCAGGTGGGCCAACACCAGTCTTTCAAAGGACTTCATGACTACAGATGTCAGGGCGACAGGCCTGTAGTCATTTAGTCCAGAGATGGAGGGTTTTTTGGAGACTGGGATGATTGTGGAGAGTTTGAAGTAGGAGGGAACTTCAGATAGCTCCAGAGATCTGTTGAAGATCTGAGTGAAGATGGGGGCCAGCTGGTCTGCACAGATTTTCAGGCAGGATGGTGACACACCATCTGGGCCAGGAGCCTTCCTGGTCTTCTGCCTCTCACAGATCGTGAGTGCAGGTGAGGGGTCAGAGGGGGGGAGGTGACTGATTGACGTATGAATTGGTGAGTTGGTGTGGGGGAGGGGTGTGACTGTGGGCTTTTCAAACCTACAGTAAAAGCTATTCAGCTCGTCAGCCAGTCATTGAGGACCAGCAGTGTTGGGGGATGGTCTCCTGTAGTTAGTGAGTGTCTGCAGGCCTCTCCACACTGACCGAGGATTGCTATTTGTAAAGCAGTTTTCCAGCTTGTTAGCATAGCTCTTCTTAGCTGATTTGATCTCTTTGGTGTGTTCCTGGCCTGATTATACAGGACTCTGTCCCCACTTCTGAAGGCCTCCTCTTTTGACTGACGGAGCTGCCTGAGACTTGCAGTAAACCAGGGTTTCTGGTTGTTGTATGTGCAGAATGTTTGCAAGACGGCTGCTCCTTGTAACTTGGGCCTGCTGTGCTGCAGCTCTGTTGTAACACATGTGGTTTATAAAACATGTTTATTTTAAATTAAACTATCCAACAATATAATGGTCTGCAAATCCAGCTGAAATTATTAAACGATTAAACACACTGTTTGGATCCTTTACACTTTCTAAAATGTGAGTACATTTTCCTGATGATACTTACATATTTTTACTTAAGTAATATTTTCAAAGCAGGACTTTATTATAACAGAGTATTTCTAAAGTGTTTAGTACATTTACTTAAAGGTGCCCTGCCATACAAAAACATTTATACTTGCATGTGTTGAAATCTGTGTGTGTGTGTGTGTGTGTGTGTGTGTGTGTGTGTGTGTGTGTGTGTGTGTGTGTGTGTGTGTGTGTGTGTGTGTGTGTGTTATGTGGTGAATGTCAGCTCTAGCCACTGAAAAGAAAGAAAAGGAGAAATAAGGCCAATTACAACAGCTGGTCAGTCTGACATCATGTTGCCTGAGCTCATTACTATTTACAGTATGAGCTGGGTAAAGGATGCTGATAAGCTCTCATTGGCTATATGTTAGCCAATCAGAGTCAAGCAGCTCAGCTTGTTGCATATAAATGAGAACTGGCCCAAATGGAGCTGAATCTTCCTGCAAGCTTTCTATACCACGCTAGAATGGCTTGAAACAAGGTAACCAAGGCACAGAGTCCATGGTAGAACTTCAAACATTACCACAAAGTCATGAAATATGTGTGAGAGGGCACCTTTAAACTCCTGCCAGAATTTAAACTTTGGTTTTCTTTCTGATATGACAGTTCAGAAAGATAGTTGGTCACACGGTCACGCTGTCCGATGTGAGTCAAGTGCAGATATGAGCTGCACATGGTCAGATTTAAACGGTTTAAGACATAAGGTTTCATCTTGAAATTTGTGAAATCCATAAAAAAAAATAAAAAAACTTTTCTCATTACAAACAATTAAAGAAAATGGATATTATTTCAAAAACGTTGTAGCTATCTATGATTGTTTGGTTGCTAATGTTAGCTCAAAACACCATTCCAGTGACAGGCTTTGCAGAGCTGCCAACTTTTTCAAAAACCTTGGAGTGAGATTTGGGGGGGCCAACCCATATTTTGCCGCGTACAAAGCAATTTCTTTGGCTCTTTCAGCATCATTATCATTCAGGGTTTAAAATGGGATTTGTTACATGTGGGGGGATGGGGGGCTCTCCCCAGGGGGGTCTGGGGGTATGCCCCCCCAGAATTGTTTTTGAAAAATAAACCATTAAATGGCACTTTCTGGAGAGTTTTGCGCAAAACAAAATGGAGAAATCAAGTCTTACATGATATGTGCAAAACTGTAGGGTTAAGAGCCTTTGCACTGTTGTATGAACAGGTATTAGGGCATTAAGCATTTACATTAATGTTAATCAGTCATCACTTGATTACACATTGTATTACCTTCTTATGATATAAGAACTGAAGCAGACAATGTGCCAAACATAATGAGCCACATGAAGAGACAGTGCAGCATATGTCAGTAGCAACAGCTGAGAATATTTAGGTCTGTGGTGAACAGGTCCACCTCACACAAATGTCCTTCTCTCATGACTACCCACACCCACACACCCACACCCACACACACACGGTTTTCAGTGTAGGGACCAGGGACCCAAAGTTAAATTAATGTTGGTCTACCAGAGGGATCAACTAAGACCACTACAATTCTAAAGAATGAGAAATGTAACTGATTTACATAAATTCTAATCCTTTAACCTTTGTGCCAAGGCTCAGTAATGTTTGGCCCTCATCCTCTGTGCCCCACTTACTGTATTTACTTTATTACTTTGGGAAAATAAAGACTATTTGTTCATTTTATGAAACATTGAATGAATTATTTACAGTTACATTTAGAGATGCACAGAGATTAGAGAAGCACAATAATGGCCCAACGTTTCCCAGTATCTTGCTGGCACAAACATCTGGGCCAGTCACAGCTGGCCTGGCAACCCAATGGCATAGCTTTTGTTTCCAGATTTTGTGACAACATATATAATTTTGAGTATTACACAGTGAATGTTTCTGCTATAACTATTTCTACCCATTTCTACATCAACTTATGCTGGAAACAATTGAAAATATCGAAAAATAAGGCCCTCAGGTGTTTTGTTGGGGAAGTACATCTATTTAAATGTGCACTTATTTATGTGAATCATACATTAATTCATTTGAATGAATTTATAAACCCCTGGACTTCATATAGCTCAGATGTGTTTCATCAGATTTCTGCTCATGTTTACAACTTTGTGCACATTCAAAATATATCTCCTCCCATCTCTGTTGTCCGAGTAATATAATGTTGTAATATAGTCTGCTGTGCATGTTATTGCTCCGTTGATATGGTAGTCTCTCACTCAGACCGTCGCACAGACATAGAGGACCATTTGGGTCTCTGGTCTTTGACAAAGTTTAGAGGGGGCTGTACGCTGCTCTTCATCGGAGGTCTAGGCACGGATGCATCGCGTCACTATCCACAGCAGAGCGAGTCCACTAAAATGAACTGAAGTTGCTACACTACCAGCCGCGCTGCTCACCTCTATTGTTACAGAGAGTCGACACGACGGGTCTGTAATACTCAGAGCACGTACCTGATGCCGGGGAAATGCACCTAGGATGGCTCGTGAAGAAATGTTCTCAGTTTGCGACATTTCGAAAATTCCACAGACAGGGAGCGCTCTTGAACCCCTCACAGTCTCTGAAAGCACAACTAGTCGATCACGAGTGGCTCAACAGGTAGATCTATAGATAAACTCATCTTTCAGAAATTTGACCGACCGGGTTGACACTTCAGCGTGAGAAATCGTGGGTGTGGCGTGTGACCGTGTGAAACCAGTCAAATGCGTGTGTCTCACGGCCAATGCGTGAGAGTTGGCAGCCCTGGCTTTGTCGTGTTTGATGCTAACTTGTGTGACGCTAACTTCGTTGAGTAGGTCAATTTTTACTGTGTTGACATTACAGAAGTCTCTCGTTAGCATCTTGGAGGCTACTTGTTGCAAAGTGTTGGGCTGAAATCCTGCCCTTCTAGATACTTTCAGGAAGAAGGGTTCAAGTCAGTAGGTTGGATAAAAGAACGTTTATTCATATAGAATACATGCATTCTAGAGACAAAGTTACAGAGAACATGCATCCATAGCTCTCCCAAGTTTGTCTGCCCTTCTCGCCCTTCCTGCATGATTCTTGTCCTCAAGGGGGGGTTTCAGTTGCTACCACGTGACCTGTTCGTAAGATTCGTGTCCAGCAGCGATTGGCCTGCACAATAGATAACAGGTCTCAGACTGCTACTTTACCCAAACATAAGACGTGTCCCTATAACCACCCCTGGCCCTGCTTTTCAGACTCAACACACTCGGCAGAGCTATGGTTGGACACATTGTACCAAAACAACCTATGATAAGGTCTCAGTGAACTCTAAACTACATGCTTCTTATTCAGAAATGTACCCAATAATCACACTGAAACCAAGCAGACTATGTGTAATGCTGTAGCTCTTTACCTGAAAATCTAATGAATTTAACACATATGATTAATATAATGCACTACATGAATATGTTTATAAGCACACATGATATGAATATATTTTATTCCAACATTTCCCCCTTTTGGTCTCACCAATGAGACCACCTTTATTGAATACCTATTCAGTGAACAAAGCAAAATGACAAACATCACCCCGGCATTAATTATGGAGTTTTTCACTCCCCCTTTTGAACTTTTTTAAAAGTTCATCACTAATCAGAAATTCTCCACACAAAATCAGAATCACAGTTATAATTACAACAGACAATACAAATAACAATACAAACCGCTTCATTTGGGAATGGGATTTCATCTTGACCGTCGACCTGGATACTTTTATACCAGAATCTTTGTCAACCTGGTGTCCACTTCTTTCTTCAACCAGGGATTGTACTAATCAACTGGAGTTGGAGCTTGGGAGGGGATTATTCTGCCCCTTTGCTGGTCCCTTTGCTCTCCTGCGCTCGTCCCCTCGTCCGAAGGGATGCGTGCGTCTCCTTCTAGTGCGGCTTGCACTTCTCTCAGTGTCCGTCCTGGCTCCTCTGCTGGCGTGCACTGACTCCAATGACACCACGTGTCCCCCTTTCCGCGTAATCTCACTGCATGGCTGGTGCGTTCAGTCACCTCGAACGGTCCGGTCCACCTGGGCTGGTTCCACTTCCTTTCTATCACTCTGAGGCGGACCCAGACAGCCTGGAGGACCGTGTGGGCTGTGGACCTTTCACTTTTCTGTTGGGAGAACTTGGACACAAACACTTGGACACAAACACTTATTTTCTTTTATTTTTCTTAAGTCATGCACCATTCTGTACTTGCCTGTGGCTGGTTTTAGGACTGGGACAATAGGAGTGTTCCACTCAGATGTGGAGGACTCCAGTCTCTAATAGGCCTTGTATTGTTTGAGGAATACTTTAAAGAGCCACTGGTTTAATGGGGCATTGAGGCTGTCTGATGGGTTGTGAGGTTTTCATTTAAAATGTGACAGGTGTACAATGTACCAACCCTACGTCTGTGGAGCCTGTACTCCACATGGATTCAGGAAGGGAGGCCACCAGTGCAGCATCAGGGTGATCAGTCATTTCTCTGCCATGTGACCTAGAGATGAGACAGTGCTTCAAGACAGCAGTATTATGCACATATGGTGGAAATATGCGGATGCAGTATGTGTCTGTACTGGGTGAGTAGAAAACAAGGTCAATCTGAGTGCGTCTAAAATCTCTAGCAGCTACTGCAGGTTTGATCATTGGGCCTAATTCCTTATCTTAATGTTTGGGGTTTATTGCCAGAATAATGTGGGGACCAGATTCACCTGACATCTTAAACCAGTTCTACCTCAGCAGCTACAAATTTGAGGACCTGCATAGATATTGGTGGATTTCAAATCCCACTGTTTCCCAAATATGTTATCAAAAACCTCATTATAATAGAGAAGGTAATTTTCCCTGTCATAATGGAGGGTGAGGTGTGGAGGATCAGCAGGTGGTACATACGGATGGAGGCTGCAAATCCAGGGTTTCCATTGTAGGTCGGCAGACAGGATGCCAGTGTGAGTGGGTGTCTCAGGAGACAGACAAGCCCAATAAATGTCAGTTTTTGCGGTGAGATCCAGGGCAGGTGCCAACAGTCACTGCCCCCTTTTGTCCCACATCCCACAGTTCAAAACTGTCCCATCAGTAAAGGTGAGAGAAATACCTTCAGGTGAGCAGAGGATCGACACTCCCAGTTTTATGCCGTAGCCGGGAGCAAGGGTAGGGTTTGGGGCCTGGTGTCCCCCTCTTTGACCTCTTCCTCGCCCTCTTTGCATTGGTTGAGCATGTGGGCAGGCGGCTTTCCAGTGGTCCATCGTGCCACACACGAAGCATCCCTTCTGTTGCAGTGTCTGGGGCCTGTTGAAACGAGTTGCAGCCCCCCTGTATGCACCCCTGTACTGACCTCTGTATGGGAAAAAATATCCCTGGGGAGATGGGAAAGCAGGAGGATAGGCTTGCTGAGGAGCAGGGAAGGGAGGAGGGAATTGGGGAATAGGAGCATAAGGGTAAGGGGAGGGGAAGACTGGAGGGGGTGGAGGATATGGGTTA
The DNA here is from genome assembly GCA_013375575.1 of Percina caprodes. NCBI lineage: Eukaryota > Metazoa > Chordata > Actinopteri > Perciformes > Percidae > Percina > Percina caprodes. Next base: position 105,933 of record JABXJD010000757.1, on the reverse strand, counting down.
GCGTCATTATTGGAACAGTCAGCAGGTGTTTACAAACATTTGTTTCTGAGCATCCTTTTTGTTAAATTTAGTCTTTGCTTCTTCTAACTGCAATTTCAAAAGCTGTGTCTGCAGCTCTGTGGTTTCATTCCCTTTTTGTCAGCCTTACGTTTAGCAATGTCTAAATTATGTCTAACATGTTTCCGCCATACTGCATCTTCACAATCATCAAATCAGGATTTTCTTCCAATTTTACACACACCTCTGATGGCAGCCCTGCAAACACTGCCCTCCTGAACCACACAGATGTATTGCCCTTTTGTGCTGGATTTTGTCCTGTCTGACGCAGCTCTGTGTCATAACAATCAGCTAAATATTTCACCAGTCTAACTTTGGGGACCCACGGGAAGCTAGGTATCCCCGCGGACTGGGGCAGAGGATAAATTCTCCTCATGACCCCTGCATTACTTTGTCTATTGCATTCCTCTTGCTATTCTCGCCTCATTCTATGACTGAATGGAGCATTCTCCTGACTCTCTGTCTGCTGCTCTGAGCGAGCGCGTTCCTGTTCTACAGAGAGAGAGAGCAGAGAGGGGAGGGGGTCGGGGGCGCGCTTAGCTCCGGCTGTGTGAGCTGGTGTCTTGAGTCGAGGGAAAAAATGACCGTGCCGGCCGTCACATCTATTACTGAGTATAGACCGGGGGTCTGGGGGGCCTTTGGTTCGAGTGTCGGATATAGTCACATAAGAGGGAGGCTTAATGTCATGTCTGGGCTCTAACTCAGTCTTGTTCTGAAACGTAGGACCTTTGGCTCTCTGGTTACCCTTGTTCTTTTTTTTTATTTTTATTTTATTTTTCTGGCATAAGATGACTCACACTTTTTTAATTTATGGATTTTCAGACCCTGTTCTTGGGTTTTCGTCGCGGTACCAGAGTCTTTAAGTCGGCTAATTGTTTCTTACACTCTTCTAAATCTATTTCTGACTTTCCACAAATGTGCTTTGTCTTTTTCAGCTGTCTTATCTGCCATTCCACGCATTATCAATTCCATTTGTGCTTCCCACGGTTTATAGGGTCCGCAACCTACGCTGGTAATTATATGATCTCTTTGGGCCTCCATTATTCCAATTTTATTTATTATTCCATGTATTTATTTAATTATCTTTTATTTATTTATTTATCTATTTATCCATTAATGTACATTTAATTATGTTTATGAGACTACTTTCACACTAGTTAGTCAATGTCAGTGCTACCCTTCGTGATCACTCGCCGGTGTCACTACCGTTCACAACTCTATCTTTAGAGAGGTTACCTTTCGTCTCTGAGACTACTTTCACACTAGTTAGTCAATGTCAGTGCTACCCTTCGTGATCACTCGCCGGTGTCACTACCTTTCACAACTCTATCTTTAGAGAGGTTACCTTTCGTCTCTGAGACTACTTTCACACTAGTTAATCAATGTCAGTGCTACCCTTCGTGATCACTCGCCGGTGTCACTACCTTTCACAACTCTGTCTTTAGAGAAGTTACCTTTCGTCTCTGACTCATCTTCACGCTAATCAAGCCAATTTAACGCTGCCTTTCGCATCTACTTAACGATCGTCTTTGCGCGATTTTCAGATCTTTTCGATGCTACCTTCACACTTTCTCTTTAAAGTGCTACCCTTAGAGTCTTTACTATACAACAACAAAACAGAATTTATCACAATCTGAAACGTTCCCACAATCCAACCTCTATTTCTAGATGTCAAGATACATCAAAAATATCATTCTAAATTGTCAACCAGAACCAAGGACCTCACACATTCAATTTAGCTTTCTCCAATAATGCAGATTTGATATAAACAGGCTCTGCTTACCTTTTTAAGTGTGGCCTTTGGTGAATGATTAGAGAGTCCGGTCCTGGTTGTTTTGTCCAATAGAACCTCTTCCTCCTGGCTGGCTCGCCAAATTGTTGGGCTGAAATCCTGCCCTTCTAGATACTTTCAGGAAGAAGGGTTCAAGTCAGTAGGTTGGATAAAAGAACGTTTATTCATATAGAATACATGCATTCTAGAGACAAAGTTACAGAGAACATGCATCCATAGCTCTCCCAAGTTTGTCTGCCCTTCTCGCCCTTCCTGCATGATTCTTGTCCTCAAGGGGGGGTTTCAGTTGCTACCACGTGACCTGTTCGTAAGATTCGTGTCCAGCAGCGATTGGCCTGCACAATAGATAACAGGTCTCAGACTGCTACTGGAGAGCCCTTTACCCAAACATAAGACGTGTCCCTATAACCACCCCTGGCCCTGCTTTTCAGACTCAACACACTCGGCAGAGCTATGGTTGGACACATTGTACCAAAACAACCTATGATAAGGTCTCAGTGAACTCTAAACTACATGCTTCTTATTCAGAAATGTACCCAATAATCACACTGAAACCAAGCAGACTATGTGTAATGCTGTAGCTCTTTACCTGAAAATCTAATGGTGATTAATATAATGCACTACATGAATATGTTTATAAGCACACATGATATGAATATATTTTATTCCAACAAAAGTGACTCACATCTGCACTCGTCTCACATTAGGTAGTGATAACGCTGACTGTCCATTAGGTTTACATGATTGCTTAAGTGTGCAAAACCTTTACGTGAAACAAGCAATCTGCTATGAATTACTTCTTGTTTTAGTTCCCAACCTGCACTCATTCCCACAGCCAAGTACAGCATTCTGTTCAGGTTATTTCACTTATAACCTTATTTCTTTTCTCACTGACCTGAGGTGGGTGGTACTCAGTTACAAATGATGTCACATATCAGATGGCACCATTCAGAATTGAGCAACATTTCTATTAGACAACAGTTGTTGTTTTGCCAGTCAGTCTATTCAAACCACACCCGCACAGTCCTGATAAAGCAGATTAACTGTGTTTTGACAGAAAAACTCTAAATAAATATGATTGGAGAAATATACATATATTTTTAGTTATGAAGAAATACTAGATTATATACTAGAGATTTAAACCTTATTTCTCATATGGCTTCAAATTCTCCTCTGGACCAGGTGAATCTATATTGTAATACCACATCTAGACAGTGATTGGTTCACAACATTTGATTTGAAACACAGCTGGAAGGAATTGCAGATCTGTAAAACAGCAAAAGACTGCACCAAATAAGAAAATATTTCAGCAGGCAGAATTTACCATCAACGTAAAATATGTAAATTTGTAAGCAGCTTGTATGCTGTTTTTGACATCCAGCTACATAGATATGAGCAGCAACAAAGGAAGAAATCATCCCTTTTCTCTTAGAAGCTCCATGTAAAAACACATTAGAGCTATGTGTAATGGAAGTAACACAATCTCAGGGCATGAACCTGGAATTCACTGTTTGTCTAGTGGATATGAGAGCGCTGCTGGTGCTGCTGGCTACAACAGAAGGTAGTGCAGAGTTCAGCTGTAGGTAAAACTTACCTGACAGACCGACCTAGAGCTATCTGACTGCTGGGCAACCCAAATGAGAGAGAGGTGTAAGGGAGCTGACAAATGATCATAGGAGGGGGCATATAAAGGGAACATTGTTCAAAATAGGCCACCATTGAAAACATTTAATTTGATTTCATTTATAGTTTCAGATCATAACAGAAGTTATTTCAGGACAACACTCTCTCATTACCAGACCCAACAATTTCCCCACAAGAGAAGGCATTTGATGTGCCGGTAAGGAAAACTTAACACAATTTAACACAGGTGGAAATTGGGCGTGGGTCAGGGGGATAAGGACCCACCCCATATGAAACCCTGCTGTGTATTATAAATAATATATACTTCAAATAATTGTGTAAGTAAGTAATTGTGTAAAAATGCATTTTAAGTTTAGAAACATTTTGAGTGCCCCCTCTCTTGTCTACTACAAATGCATCAGTAAGTACTTGGTTGTGTAATTCACTCTAAACATCGGATGACATGATTTCTTTTCTGCTGAGTCATTATTAAATTAGTCATGACAAAAAAATGATGTATTTTCCCAGGAGTCCACTGTTAGTAGTTATAACGGTACTTAACTTGTTTGGTAGCTTGTTGAATATTTAGTTAGCTAGCTTACTAATTCCAACCACCGTACTTTCATGCTACACACTGGTTACAGAAAACGAGCCAAACACAGTCATCTGCTTTTCTTTGCTGTGACAGAAATGTGTGATGAAACATTAAGCTGTTAAACTTGACTAATTTAGTGGCCGGCTGGCTGGCTAGTTTGTTAGCTTGCTTGCTAGGAGGCTCAGTTCAGCATCATCTGTATTATCATCCGATGTTTAAAGTGAACAAAATGGCTTTGCCAGCCTACTTACTGGAGTTCTACAACTAACGTTACACGTATCCTATACAACTTTGTACGTATTATTTGTGTAGCTTTCAATAATTGCTCTTAAGAAATGTCATGTATATTGTCCTCCAATCTGTTAGATGAAATTTAACAGGCAGAAACCTCAGACAAAATCGACTCCAGGTGGGTGGCCATCTGCTTCAACTGGTTGGGGGGCAGATGATAAATACTTTTTTTCTGTTTCAGAGAGGGACATTAATAATTTCAAAAGTTTGGTAAATGTTTTTATCTGTGGAGTTTTAAATGCGCCAACAATGGTAAATGGTGACTCAGGGATCTTCCTGATGGCTTTCCTCTCTTTGAGTTACCCCAATGACACAGTTTTGACAAATCCTCTTATCTAGTGGGATTCAGTGACTAAAACAAACAAATAACAAAAGGTTTGATCAAGAGTGTAAAAATATAAGAGAATCTTTGGACACAAATCAGTTTGGGCCGAAATGGAAGAATCTAAACCAAACTTATCAGGATCGATTGGCAATTCAAAACTGCAATATTTGGGTTAATTACTTTATAAAACTTTACTCTAAAATTTGAAAAGAATAAAATACAGAACAATTTGGAAACTTTAGAATCAATAATTAAGAAAATTAAGCTCCTAGATGCTTCCATAACAGAAAATGAACTGCATAAGAGCATCCAGGATTTTTACCAAGTTTCCATACCACATATAACATATATACCCTGCACACTCTGATAGAGCAGGACTTATATAAGAAGAAAGGAAAGGTCTATGCTTCATTGATTTTAGGAAAGCATTTGATTATGTCTATACACTCCTTCAGAGGGGCATCAGAAGAAAAACATACAATGTGATGCATGTACAGTATACTAATAACAAATGTGCTGTGAAATTGGAGACAAACACAAAGCCCTTTTTCCTCTGACTCGAGGGGTTAAACAGGGATGTAACATCAGTCCAATGAATTGGCAAACTAATTGAGCCAATTTGCATCACCTGGCCTCTCCTGAATAAGTCAGATATCACAGGTCTCCTATTTATTAGCTGACAACCTGGTGTTGTTGTTTCCAACTAAAGAAGGTGAACCTCCTCCATCAGTTCAGTGAGACCTGAGCCCTAGCTGTTAACTTAGAAAAGACTACATTTATGATTTTTTAGAAGGAGTCCAGGAGCAAGGAAAATGTATTTTTATTTGGACACCTCTAACTTACAGCACACAAAAAACGACACATATCCCGGGTGTATGGCAGTGAAATCTGGGGCCAAAATGTAATCAGGAGTTTGACAAATGGGACAAAACAAATATTGAATTGTTTCACACTGAGTTTTGAAATGATCTCTTACATGTACAGAGAAACAATGCATGTATAGCCAACTTGGCCAATATCTTATCAAAATTTACCAAAATTTAAAATTTAAAATACCTTCGCAGTGCCCTGTGCACAACAAGGTGGTCCAAAGGCTACATCCACATAACATGACCAGGCCCAGACAGCCTCAAGACCACAACAACCCCCATTACAAAATGTTGGGGCTTGCTGAAATGAACAAATTTAAAACAGAGTCAATTAAAAAGTTAATTTGACCCTAAATAAAGAACACAAATAGACAGGTTACCTGATTACCATTGAAAGTATCAGAAAATACTGGCGGTGTAAAGACTTTGTGAACACAGTATAGCTACAGAGACCGGTTGCAACAAAAAGAGCTGGCTCCCAGGGGACAGACTCTGCTCTCACTGGGACACCCAGTAGGTAGAGACAGAGCTAAACCTCACACACACACACACACACACACACACACACACACACACACACACACACACACACACACACACACACACACACACACACACACACACACACACACAGAATTTAAACATACAACACACATAAAACCCCCATATTTACTTGACAACATGATTATGTAATGATAGCAGCAAAACTAATCACAGCCTGTGAGGACCCTTCAGGTAAACCAGTGGAATACACACACACACACACACACACACACTTAAACACGTTATAGTTGAGGGCTCATTTTTTTGCAGAAAATCAAAAATGCCAAATTGTAATAATCCCCTCACAGATGTTCAAACAGGCCACACATGCCAAGGGCTTTACATTCTCAACTAATGACACCTCAAACCCTTCAGGCACACATAAAAGTTGTACTTGTTAAATATTTGCTTCCTTTTCACTGCAGAAATCAGTATACAAGTCTGCTGCCCTGTGTAATTTTCCAAACTGAAGCAATTAGGTGTTTGACAAATTAACAAACCTTTCTTTTGATGACCCATGAGGCTGTTGACATCAAGGTATCAGCTTGATCTGCAGGACTGGTGCTTATTCATCTGCAAGGAGATTGGGATCTCACTTCAAAGGGAAGTTCAGTGCTTCCTATCATTCCTGGTGAGTTATAAACCTGCAATTAACCTGCCAAATTATGTCTATTAATAACCTGCATGAGAGAGGCTGAGAACTTAATGACTTAACATGGAGGTTGAATCAATGAGGGGACATCTATGAAGACATGATCATTTAAAGGAGACAGTCTGTATTTTCCCAAAGTTACAATGAACAGCATGGACCAGGTGTTTAAAGTCCTGAATAGAGATATTCAGTGTGCTTCTAAAAGACCTGTCACCCTCCCTCTTCATTTCCACAAATACCTCCTCCAGGTTACCCCTGTCCAGCCAAACTAAAGCTATGACTGCGCCTACTTTTAAAGTCATCTGATTTGAGTTAGGTTGTTTCTAGCTGTGGCATTAAGAAGCAATTGCAGGCAGGTGTCGTTGGTAGTTTGGCAGCTCTAAATTGTGTGATGCCTTCACATGCCCCAGTCCACACTGGTAATAGTTAAGTCTCTGAGCTTGCTAAGACCTACTACATCTATGAAGATACAGGCCGTGTAAGGACACGTGCAGCCGTGGCAATGATAGAGCTGGGGGGGGCAGCTAACACCACAAACGGGATTATTTACAGGCAATCAAGGGGATGCAATGTTTTCAACACTGAAACCTGCATTAGCACTGTTGCCGGTATTTGCACAGTTAACCACGTAGCAAGAGCATCTAACTAATGTGACACAAACACCCTACTAGCCACTGAGGGATAATGTGATATAGACCTTAGCTGATGAAATGGAGGCTGGTGAAGAGCCTGTTTTCCCCTTATTCACCTTATCCTGTGAGGAAAGGGCTGAATGACCCCTCCGACCCGAGTCTCACTGCTAACAGTATTAGCTGACACAACATGGCTACATAACATTACAATACATGTCATTTAGCTGACGTTTTTATCCATAGTGACTCACATATATATATATATATATATATATATATATATATATATATATATATATATATATATATATATATATATATATATATATGTCAGAGGTTGCACGCCTTTGGCGCAACTAGGGTGTCTTGCTCAGGAAACATTGGTTGATGTATCACAGTGGGAATCTAACCCAAGTCTCCCACACCAAAGCATGTGTCATATCCACTGCACCAACACCACCCCTAAGCGCTAACATCTGATCCAACATGAGCAGCAGAATGTGCAGGGAAGAAAAACTCTTGAGGCCATACAAAATGTACGCCCTTTATTGATAAAATATGGGTGTTGTTGGTGTTGCCTTCACCAGAAGGTACGGCACAGGCCATCCGAAGTCCGGGGTAGTGAGTGAATGAATGAGTCGCAGGGTCCGCCTAACCCTGCCCACCTGCTTCTTGTCATAATTGTCAGATTTATCTACCATACAATCAATAATAATAAAACTAGAGAGAGGCAGTGCAGTACAGCCTGAACAGCCTCCTCTCTTTACCCTTTCTTTTAGTTATGTTGTAATGCTCCTCTCTCCTTTATCTTTCCATTTATGTGCATCTTTGAGGTTGCCTAGCAACGGGAACGCTGGCGAGATTGACGCCGCTCCGTCTGGCTTGTTTATTTTCAGTAATTTTACTTTTTCTCACGAAAACGTCGATAATTTTGGTTGATGTTCGTGCTTAGTTCAGGTTCAATAGCTATAGTTCTATATAGCAACGCATTTTATCATCTCTCCACCGTATTTTGTTTTTATACGGGGTTGGAGTGTGACATGATGCCCGATGACTGGAGGATGCCATGGTGACCGGAGGATGCAAGTTAAGTTTACCGCAGTAGCCTAAGCCTACAGCCCAGGCCTGTAGGACTACTTACTTAGGACACGCGGTTGAGAGGGGACGCTGCCGTTGTTTGTTTGCCGCTGATGTTGGTGAGGTCTCCACCCAAAGTCACTGCTGTTTGTCTACTGTGTCTGATGGCTCTCTTCTGTGCATCACGGGCATTGCTAACGGCTAACAGACTTGGCATTAAGTATTTCGTCACCCAACTGAAGAAATTCAACAACTACACCGCTCCATCGTGCATATCGGTCATTAAACAACTTGGACTCCTTCGCCCACCAGTGCATCTATGGAAATGCCCCCTCCTGCCTGGGGGATCTGCTCACCCTGTGGCACGATCCCTCCGCTCAAGGGACTCCAACCGCCTCCTACTCCCCAGAACTATGCTTGGCACCATGGGTGATTGAGCCTTCTGCTCCGCCGCTCCTTGTACTTGGAGTGCCCTCCCTGACCATCTGAGGGCACCACAAACTATTGAGACCTTTAAAGAAAGACTAAGGACATTTCTTTTTGTCGTTACATCTTGCTGTGCTCTGCGGTGCCCTGCAACGTCCTGCTGTGCCTTGTCATGCCACACAGTGTCCTGCTATGCCATGAACTATAACAAACACCTATTTTTTTATTGTGACAGTTATTGTAGGATGATCACCCGTCCCGCGTAGCGCGTGAGCGCACAGCGTTTGGAACCCAATTCATACGTCCCGCAAATTGAGACCGTGTCACGGATAATCAATGCTAGCTCAAAAATTAGTTGGTCGCTCTATATCTTCAAGCCCCAGACAGCCAAACAAACATTACTTGACAGCTACTGTTGCCGTAACCGTACATGACACACACCTCAGTTTTTCGTTGTTGACATGATAGCGCACGCACGTGCATACCAGACACTGGGAAAGAGACTGAGTCTGAGCAGTCTGAGGCACCGCCACCATCAACTAAAAATAGAAGGTGTGTGTACAAGAGAGACTGGGAAAATAAATATTTGTGGCTGAAAGGTGTTGAGGGGGATACTGGGAGGGTTTTTTGTGACCTTTGCAAAACTTCCTTCTCAATCGGACATGGAGGGGAATACGATGTCAGACGACACAGACTCACGGAGACTCACAAGATACGTGTCCAACAGAAAGAGACATCCAAATCTATGGATGCTTTCCTCTGACCTAAAAGCGACTTTCTAGCTGACAAAGTGACTGCTGCAGAGGTGACGAGTGTGTATCACACTGTCCAACACGCACCAGGTTTGAGTCCTAAAGGTGTCCCCAAAGTCCTAAAGTCCTTTTTTTTCCTGCGCCTGCCTTTACTAACATCCTTCCTCCCCGTTCTTGTTCCGTGACATCAGCAATTACACATGTTTAGGGGAATAGGGCATTATTAATATACCATGTAAAGTGGTGTGTGCTAGAAATGGGTAAACCACTATCACTGAGTCTGCCCGTGGGGTGAGGGCACCGCTGTGCCAGGCAGTGTCCCACATTGTCCCTCAGAAACATACCCCTTGACCCCCCTTGGGCTTATTAGCAGGGGGTCACCCTAAGTTATTGCCACTCTTCATTTCAACCCCAACCGGCCCGTCAGACACTGCCTACCAAGAGCCTGGGGCTGTCCGAGGTTTATTCCTAAAAGGGAGTTTTTAGGAACTGTGGCTTGCTCTGGAGGGAACTACTAGAACTGTTGCGTCTTTGTAAATTATGGAATGTAAACTAAAGCCTATATAAAAGAAACCAGATACAGTATTAGGGGACCACTAAAGCCTATATAAAAGGGACTTCAGATACAGTATTAGGGTAACACTAAGACATAAAAAAGCATCCAAAAACCAGCATGCCAATAACCAATAAACCAGAGTACGTTTTCCTCCCATCCCCAAACGCTATGTGGAGTAGCCAGACCCGCTGGCAACGCAAGACTAGGGTTTGACTAGATCCCACAAATCAGTTTTTAAGCCACAGTGGAGATTCCGATATCAGCTGAAAGTGCATATCATGCTAAACAAGTAGGTGTCAATATTAATCTAGAATGTTAGTAAGTGGACTTTAAAATGGGCGTTATTATTTTCAAACGGGTGCATTAAATATATCTCAATGAGCTGTATTTGGCTTTGATGAGAGTCATTTACAGCCATGTCTGACACATGTCAGATAGTTATAGCCTAGGTAAGTTAATATGGTGTCAAGATTATGTCATAGCCTGCAAGCACGATAAAACATGCTAATGAGAAAATTATATTATTTCACACTCGCAGATATCATTCATCACGCACCAATTCAACAATCAAGAGTTGTACAGGCAGCTGCGAGCGTAAAACAAAACATAGCAAGAGGGAAAGAATGGCACCTGAACATATAACACGTATAAGGGCCCTATTTTAACGATCTGAAACGCAAGTAGCTTTGTGGGCTGATCTCAGGCTGTTGCTATCATACCGGAAGAATAAATGTGTCTTGCGCCGATGCAAGTCTAAAATGGGTTGGTCTGAAGTAGCTACATTACTCATAGGTGGGGTATGGACATAACGTGCAATTAATCAATCAGAGCGTCATCTCACATTCCCTTTAAAAGCAGGCGCGCTTGTTCCATGGCAGATTGCTATTATAATGGTAGTTTTGCCAGGTGCACGCCAGGAGCGGTTCACAGACGAGGAAACCTGACCCTTCTTGTCAGGGCCGTAAAAGACAGAGGCGTGGCATTGTATCGGGATAGGAGAAACCCACCCAAATTAGCTTCAGTCAAACAGGCATGGGAGGAAATTGCAACAATTGATTCCACGGCTGGCATCCCCAGGACATCACACCAGAGCCACAAGCGCTACAACAATGTCAGAAGACAGGGGAAGTCCAAGCTTGCTGGCAACAATCGGACACGCTGTGGAGGACATCGCTGCATCAACCCTCACTGCTGAAAGCGTTGAGGGATTTGGGGGCTTGCGAAATAGGAATGATACATTCATTGGTGTACAAAGTCAATTGCACTGGGTGCAAGATAGGGCCCTAATCATCACTCGCAGAGCAGCCACCACTAGCTTTGATTTCAGATTTCTGCTTGTCCGAATAAAACTGATTTTTTACACTTTGGGGGCGGAAACCAAGGGAGGCACTGGCCTTCCTATGATTTGTCACTTTCCTTGATTGACAGCTACTGTTCAGGAAGCTTGGAGTTGGTGTTCCTCCCGAAGAACTCTTTTTCTGTCATCATTAACAATGTAGCGCAAAATAGAACCGTAAATAAAGAAATGTACTGTTGTTGGGATATGCAACGCTCTCCATTTTGTGGACAATACTCCATTAGACAACCTTAATTTTTTTGTCTGTTTGCAAAGAGTTTTTTCAGAAACTTCAATCACCACAAAGGGCATTTAAGGACAGGGCATTTAAAGACAGTGCCGGGAGGTTTGTATGCTATCTTGCCTCTGTATACCAGGGTCTGTAGTTCTAAATATATTAATTATTTTGGGTTTCCGAGTATTGGGCGCTGCACCTACACCTTGGACTCCTGCTGGATTTCTTACGTCTCATGTCTAGTTCAAGATCTATAAGATCTCAAGATCACGTGAGAATTGGCTCCAACCCAAAGTCCTCCACACCACACCAAGGTGTGTGACAGTCACAACTGTTTGTTCGAAACAACTATGGCGGAAATGATAGACAGATGCTTTATTCAACCATATATACCAGCCGGGTATTTAACCAAGTTCCTGCACTTTCCTGTTTCCATGATGGCTTGTCAGATGCTTCTGTGTTAACAAACCATCTGGTTGCACACCTTTCAGGACACACATTTTTAACCAATTTCTTAAGTTGCAACTCTGTTTTCTTATCCTGGTGGCTAGGGGTCTGCCATCTTTTTTTGTCTTTTTTGTTTGTATTTGGAAACACAGGAATAACTTGATAACATTCTGTTGCAGATGGAATCTATTTTTTAACTCTTTTAGAGACATCAGGACTTAATTGGCTTTTAGAGAAACTGATGGTGACACAAATGTATGGTAATATAATGTAGGGCTGCACGATTATGGCCAAAATGATAATCACGATTATTTTGATCAATATTGTGATCACAATTATAATCACGACTATTTGTTGATTTTAACCAAAACAAATTTTATAGTCACATAGGCTATTTATAACTGCTTTCACATCCATAGTGTGCTACAATCCTCTTATGTTGAAGTTGTATATTGGACATACATACAGCTGCAACACATGTAAATGAAAATTATCTGAAATAAATAGCCTAGGATATATTAAAAAAAATATATATATCTCTGTGAAAGCTCCTTTACTTGTTTTTAACAATATTTGATTAAAAGAGCAAGGGAGAGAAAGAGGAAGTGCGATGGACGTATGCTAGGCCTACTCACAGAGTGACGGCTGACTCATTATGAATGGGTCCAGCTGGCGCCGTCTAATACCCTGTTACTCTACGAACTGAAGTTAGTTGCATTCAGTAACTTCTTCTGTGTTTTTCACCGTGGCCGCCATGATAGCAGAGTTACCAGCAGAAACACTGGTACAAATACAGGTTTGCCTCTCATGCTTAAAGATATACAGCTTTGTTGAAAACAATTAAAACTGTGAACAAATGTCAGGAGCTGTCACCGCTCTGTCTCTGTTGCTGACGTATAACCGACTGCTATCTGCTGAATTTTCCTCACGTTACTCTGTCTACATCTATTCAATTAAATTTTATTAATACTATCAATTCATAACAAGAGTTATCTCAAGACACTTTACAGATAGAGAAGGTCTAGACCGTACTCCAGAATTTACAAGAAGGAAAGTCTTAAGCCTACTCTTAAATGTGGAGACGGTGTCTGCCTCCTGAACCCAAACTGGAACCTGGTTCCACAGGAGAGGAGCTTGATTGCTGATCGCTCTGGCTCCCATTCTACTTTTAGAGACTCACACACAAGTAACCCTGCATTCTGGGAGTGCAGTGCTCTGGTGGGGTAGTAAGGTACTATGAGCTCTTTAAGATAAGATGGTGCCTGACCATGAAGAGCTTTGTAGGTGTGAAGAAGGATTTTAAATTCTATTCTGGATTTTACAGGAAGCCAATGCAGAGAAGCTAAAACAGGAGAGATGTGATCTCTTTTCCTGGTTCCTGTCAGAACACGTGCTGCAGCATTCTGGATCAGCTGAAGAGTCTTTATGGATTTATTCGAGCAGCCTGATAATAAAGAATTGCAGTAATCCAGCCTAGAAGTAACAAATGCATGGACTAGTTTTTCTGCATTATTTTTAGACAGGATATTTTTGCAATATTACGTAGGTGAAAAAAGGCGATCCTTGAAATTTGCTTTATGTGGGAATTAAAGGACATGTCCTGATCAAAGATAACTCCAAGATTCCTCACAGTCGTGCTGGAGGCCAGGGTGATGCGATCCAGAGTAACAATCTTTTTGGATAATGCGTCCCGGAGGTGCTTGGGCCCCAGAGCAATAACTTCAGTTTTATCTGACTTTAACATTAGAAAATTACAGGTCATCAAGGTTTAAATATCCTGAAGGCACTTTCGAAGTTTAGCTAACTGATTAGTTTCATCCGGCTTGATCGTTTGATATAATTGAGTATCATATGCATAACAATGAAAGTTTATAGAGTGTTTCCTGATATCCATCCATCCATCTTCATCCGCTTATCCGGTATCGGGTCGCGGGGGCAGCAGCTCCAGTAGGGGACCCCAAACTTCCCTTTCCCGAGCCACATCAACCAGCTCCGACTGGGGGATCCCGAGGCGTTCCCAGGCCAGGTTGGAGATATAATCTCTCCACCTAGTCCTGGGTCTTCCCCGAGGCCTCCTCCCAGCTGGACGTGCCTGGAACACCTCCCTAGGGAGGCGCCCTGGAGGCATCCTTACCACGCGAAGGAGCAGCGGCTCTACTCCGAGCTCCTCTCGGATGACTGAGCTTCTCACCCTATCTCTAAGGGAGACGCCAGTGTTTCCTGATAATATTCCCTAAATGAATCATATATAAAGTGAACAGGATTGGACCGAGCACAGATCCTTGTGGGACTCCATGACTAACTTTGGCGTGCACGGAGGATTCATCGTTAACATGAACAAACTGAGATCGATCTGATAAATAAGACTTAAACCAGCTTAGAGCAGCTCCTTTAATGCCAATTAAATGTTCCAATCTCTGTAATAATATATAATGGTCAATGGTATCAAATGCAGCACTAAGATCTAATAACACCAGTACAGAGATAAGTCCTTTGTCTGATGCAATTAGGAGGTCATTAGTAATTTTCACAAGTGCTGTCTGTGCTATGATGAACTCTAAATCCTGACTTAAAATCCTCAAATAAGCTGTTGCTATACAGAAAGTCTGAAAAGTCAAAAAGCTGTTTCGCGACTGCTTTCTCAAGAATCTTAGAGAGAAATGGAAGGTTGGATATAGGTCTATAGTTGGCTAAAACATCTGGCTCAAGGTTGGGCTTTTTCAGAAGAGGTTTAATTACAGCTACTTTAAAGTGCTGTGGTACATAGCCTGTTAATAAAGACAGATTGGTTATATCTAGTAGAGGAGTGTTGACTAAGGGTAAAACGTCTTTAAGTAGCCTAGTTGGGATGGGGTCTAAGAGGCAGGTTGATGGTTTAGATGAAGAAATAGTCATTCCATCTAGAAACTAAGCTGCGCGGTGCAGGGAACAGCGTTCTATGAAATGACGTATTTATAAAAAAATAATCGCTCGATTACGCAAATTTGATCGTGGGAAGCCAAAATCGTGATTAAAATTTGATTAATTATGCAGCCCTAATGCAATGTTAGGCAAAAACTAGGACTAGTTAAAAGAATGCATTGTGAATAAAATAGTGTTCCTGTAACAGCCTAAATTGAACAGAGTTTCATCTAGTGCTAGCCAAAAAGTGAATTTTTTTCTACTGATACTTCTGTGAGTTTGACACTGCACTGGTACATCCCTGGCCTCCAGGAAAGAGCCATTTGCTTGCAAACTAAATTCTGACACTTACAAAATATCTGGCCTTCTCATGGGAGAAGGCCAGATATTTTTATGGTAGATGGCTGCTTTTATATATTACCAAACATTTGCCAGCAATACAAATGGAAGCATGACTACCTTTAATAAGGTTAAAAACTCACTCAGTGTTCTGAGGTAACTAAAATATATATTTTTTTCATGCTACTGAGAATATAAAGTTTTGTACTATGTGCTCTTAACCCTTGGCCTTCGAAAACCTCGATGCCTGTTTTTGCAGTCTTGGCTAGCAGCACCAGGCCAAGGCCAACTCCAACATGTTTGCCACCTGCTCTTGCAGCACTGATAATTATTTATTAGCACAACTGACCAGTTGATTGTCTTTTTATGACCCTCATATTAAATAAGCAGCCCTGGTGAAACAATGATCTGTTGATGGCCGCAGACTCTTTGACTCTTATCATTACTCATTCTCCTGGACCTAAGGCCAGCATTTGACACCATTTCTCGTCACATCCTTCTTGACAGATTAGTGTCCAATAATATCTCTCCGGCTGCTGTCCAACTCAAACATGACAAATCAAAGCTTTCCCCAGTTACCACCGTTGTTCCCCAAGGTTCAGTTCTAGTTCCTCTCATCTAGAGATGAGCCGGATACTCGGCTGAAACAAGTATCCGGTACGGATAAAGCCCTTTTGCCGAGTATGAGTATTATACGAGTAACACAGTCAATAGGCTTGTTCGAGATGAGCCAGATTTGCGCAGAATTGATCACCGGCGATCGGTGCCCATTGCATGCCGGTTAGATTTGTGTCCGACTTGATCCGGACTTGCTCTGACGTCATGCACACGTGGGCAACGGAAATCTCACGAGAGCAAGGCGGCCGCAGTTCTGAGACGCAGGCAGCGCAGTTGCTTTTCACCGACTGCAAGAGCCAGGCGGGCTCTCAGCTGATTTAACACCTGATTGGTTTACAACATAATGACGTTTTATATAACTTTTTATTGTTTTTTAATCGGAGAGATTTTAACTGCTATTTGTCTGATTTAAAGACTTATTCTGTACAGAACACATGTTGTGCGGCTGATGTTAAGAAGTCAGAGAGACTAAATCCGTTCAGATCACTGACCATCTACAGTCTGTTGTTAATTAAAATCAGTAACAGATTGCATGTAGAACATTCTGAGAGCTACTCTGTCATGATTAAAACAACTAGAGAGTGTGTACCAGCTGATATGTGGGTCTGATTATATTTTATTAAATCGGAATCGCACCACAGTGTTTTTGTCACTTCCTGTCCAGTCTGAAGGCGGCTGAAATCGGCTGGAAACTGTCCGACTTTACCGCAGCTTTTTGTTCCCGCCCCCTGCTGCTGCCGCCTGCTCTCGTCTACTTTACAGGTGAGGCGCAGTTCATCTTGAACGAGCCTACTATCTGTGCTCGGATTGAATAAAACTCCTCATTGGGTAGACAACTGTGTCAGCGTTCTGTGATAGGCTAGTCGTCACAGCGCCCCTCTCCTACACACATACAGATTTCTTGTGTTCCTCCGCTCTGCTCACTCACACACAGAACACTGAGAACAGCTCTCTCTCTCTCTCTCTCTCTCTCTCTCTCTCTCTCTCTCTCTCTCTCCTCAGTCACTCAGGTTTGCAGGTCTTTTCCGTTAACGTTTAGGGTTTCTTCAGTTTCAGGTTTGTTTTTAACTTCAGTTTATGGTACTTACTTAGTAACCAGTAGATTTCTGGTAAACGTGGGGTTTCAGACATAGAATGCGACTTGCGTTGCGTCTCTGCCTGTCGCAGATTTATTTATTTTTTTACCGTCCGCTGGCTCTACTTTATTCAATCTATTTGATCCGTAGAACACAACCTGAGACTAGGAGATACTACATGCCACATCATGCTGTTCTAAGAGAAGACAAGGTCACAACTAAAGTAAGAGTAGTTTTTGATGCATCGTCACACAAGGAGGGTTCCCTCTTACTAAATGATTGTTTGTTGACTGGGCCGAACCTTAACCCAAATCTCTGGGTGACATGCTAATCAAATTCAGGATCCACCAGATAGCCTTTACTGCAGACTTTACTAAGGCATTCTTGAAGAAAGGGATGAAGATGCTGTGAGGTTTTTGTGGCTGCATGGACTTCCAACCAGTGACTGTAAAAATGAGCTGAGCATCATGAGGATGAATGGAGTGGTATTTGGTGTCACCCAGCCCATTTCTGCTAGCTGCAACCATAAGACAACATATCGAGCAGTATGAAGCTGAGCAACCTACAGCTGGGAAGGCACTAAATGAGTCTCTCTATGTAGATTATTAGATCTCCAGCTCAGACAGTGTGGATAAAGCCTTTTCAGTCACCACAACAGCAAAGTAGATTCTGTCCCATGCATGCATGAATTTGTGTAAACAACTCACCAGAACTGAGGGCTAAGTGAACTAGAGCACACACCATAAACCAACACTTGTGGAAATGTACTGAAGGTGTTAGGATTGGTTTGGAGATCTGTAAATGATGACTTTGTGTTTGAGCTGATAGCACTTCTAGACATCTTAAAGGGCAAGGAAAACACAAAGAGAAGTGTATTATAGACATTAGCTTGCATCTTTGACCCCATCGGGTTTCTCACCCCATTTACTATACGGGTAAAATGCCTTTTTCAAGAACTATGGGAAATGGGAATTGGTTGAGATGACCAGTTACCCCAGACCTGGCTGAAAAATGGGATCAGTGGTGTGAAAAGCTGCCACAGAGCCACTTGGTTGCAATTCGAAGATGGTACCAAGTTAAAATACATTGGGCATTTAAAATCACACTGGAGGTGCCTGGATAGGTCTGGGGGAGTCCTATTATATGCGCATGAAAAGGTGTGTTGGATGATTAGGGCCTGTGCTGTATTGCACAACATGGCACAACATAATGGAGTCCCTCCACCTGCGTTAATGTCAACTGAAGAAGGCCCAGAAACGCAAGGCATTAATGATGAAGACCCAATAGAAGTTATGTTGCGCAAACAAGTGATGCAACATTTATGAAATGTAAGACAATTACTTTTTCAATTCTTTTATTGCATTACAAATATCAGTTAATACACTGCTGATATTACACACTTCGGTGGTCAAATTATTAATTGATGAAATTATTTCACTCTGTAATTGTAGCACAGCATCATTGAGGACACACAGCCCCGTGCCTCATTTGCGCTGCGACTGGAGTTTGGCAGAGTAGAGTGGTCAGCACTGATGGGCTGCGTGTGTATGGAGAGGTTGCCGCTGGCGCTACTCCCAGATGTGGAGAGGTCGTTGTAAGAGCCTGGTGCAAGGGAGTTGTAGCTGCTTGTGCTAGACGCAGCAGGTGCTGGGAGGTCACACTACTGATGAATTTGTGGGTTAGCCCAGAGTTGTAAACCATGGTCAAAACAATCATACTAAAAATAACTGAGCATGTTGAATTGTGTTGTAATCTTATGTTATCCACCAAGAATTACATTAGCTACATTAGCACCAAAGCACTTTTCCTCTTCATTCCCCCTACAGGTTAGGAGCGTAATTGTCCATTACTGTTACCATTACCATTATTAGTATGTCTCATTCCAACGAGTTAATGAACCACTGAAACTATTTTGAAAACCTTATTTTAAGGTACAAAAGGATCTTTGGTGTTGGATCGATTGATATTGAAATCCATCAATATCAATAAATAAGGTCTCTGTTGCAAACTGTGTTGCAAACTGGGATGTAATCAATGACAAAACAATGTCTTGTTGCAGAAAAAAGGTTGTATTGGGTTTACTGAGACCTGGTTTCATCTAAATATGGTTTCAGTTGTACTATGCGCTTAATAATAATGGTAAATGGACTGCAATTATGCAGCATGTTTCCACCTCAAAAAAGTGTCTCATTCACGCACGCACGTTAAACAATGGCAGTGAAAAGCCACAGGTGTGCAGTTTATTAAGATCACAATATCCTGAAGTCTGTTAGTGTTAAAAAGTATCATAAAAAGGAAGCTGCTGCTCTAGCAAATGGATTGCATGGTTTTAAATAAGACTACCCAAACTACTATTATTTACTTGCATTTAATAGCACCTGAATCAAATAGGCTCCATTTCATGATAAGAAGCTATGACTTCTTCCACATCGGATAACATTTTCTGACTGTGGTAAACACAATGGTAGATGTTCTCATTCAGATTCATGGCAAAGCAAAAAGAACCTAAAATAAATGCTTAAAATCAAATCATTAAACCCACATCATTGCAGTCAAACCTCAGAATTGGGGAGTGTCTGCACCCTGGCATTGGGAGGAGATTGTGCTGAATGACTAACCTTGTCTGTGAGCGGGTCACCATGACTGGCTAGCTGCCATTGGCAACACTAAAAGTGTGAAAGGGATACCAAATTCTCTCAATTGGCTTCCAAAGCTGAGCTTAGTGAGGCCTCTTTTCTTCCTCAGTGTGACCAGCCACTGAGACAGGATCCCCAAGAAGCCTGTCATTTTGTCCTAATCCGTTTTCTGCCCAGCTGTGGGGGAAAGTCACCTCTTAGTTTCATTACATTTGAATGCAAACAACGCCGGAAGGGTGCTCACATTGGCGGTCCTGAGAGCTTTTCTGAAAAGGAGCTCCTGTAGTCAGGGAGAAAAATGTGACAGGCAGCTCTATCATTGCTCACCAGCCAGACAATTATAAAATATTGCCTCTTTCAAGGCGCACTCTTCTTTTTGGGGGCCTAACCCAACACACCAGGCTGTTTAGCATCTTGACAGCCATGAGATTGTTTCTGATAGCCACAATATGGGGGCCTCGTTGTCATTGTTTAACACTGCGTTGGAACTAAGAAGATTAACTTTACCAATCCAGCTTTCAACAGAAGCAGACATTCATTCATAAAGAACCCTATAGCCATAATTCATCGAACCGTCTTCTCTGAGAAAGGAAATATGACTCATAAACTCCTTTTAACTTCCTGTGAAATAACTAGAACTAGTTTTATAACTGTAAGATTAGCTTGATTTGCCATACATTTTGACCTGAGTTTATTTTTCCACATCTTTGCGTCATCATAGGTTTTAACAATTCACCTGGTTGTTCCACTGACATCAGTGCATCAGCCTCACAACAGTGTTGTCTGACTTAATTATAAAGAAAAGCATGAGTTTGTTACTTGGACAATGCCCATCGATCAACCAAAGACATAACTTTTCCGACATAATGATGAGGTCATTAGTTTACTGGGAGTTACTTAAGGTCCAGATGTGGGGGCTCAATAGTAAATTGTGATGCAATGGAGAAATCTAACTATTTATATATAAACCATATGTGTTTTCTGTGATTGCACAGATGAGATGTTCTTCCTCAAGAGGCTTGATACTAAAAGACCTAAAGTGTTGCTTCAAGTGTTTTACTGTATACATTGACAACACATTGAAATATACATCCAAGCTTTAGCCCTACTCTCCTCAAACCAGGGTGGTTTTAGAAGCTTTATACTGTAACAATCTTGTATAACAAACAGTTAATGGAGAGAAGTTAGCATAATGAATAAAAGGTTCACCAAAATCAAGACAGAATAAAGAGAAATGTCAACAAATGCTGATAGATCCAAATGGCATACGATGTTTGTGATGTCCTCCTTTTCTAGCTCTCATCTCTCTGCTTACACTGCTGGATGAAATGATGAATGGGTTTAATAAGTCTGTAGCTCCCGGTTACACCACAGGCAGATAAGACAAAACAAATTGGTGAGCTTTTATGTGTTTTAAGGAGCAAGTAGAAAACACACACATGTACAGACGAGCTTTATGGCTCTCTGGCACCATGTCTTGTAGACTACTGATAGATCTCAACTCTGTGCAAACAGGAAACTTTCACACAAGGTGAGGGAGATTATTGTCGGACTATAACTTACATGTAATATTGTGGCAAATTAGAGCAGAAAATGTACATTTAAAAAAAAAAAATCCTTTGGCAGACATGTTAGCAACAGCCTTAACCTTTGTCATTAGCATTGCTGCATAGACCAAAAAGATAACAGAAAACCCCACAGTATAATTGTAACAGTTGTACAGTTTGATTGACAGATGATTTCAGGGAAGCACTTTGCCTCAAACATACCAGACATATGTACATTTACACTAAATTTGGCCAAATGCCAATCTCATTTCTTACTGAATTTCATAAATTATTTTGGTCTTTGTAAATGGACTCCAAAAAGATGGTTTTAACAAGATGAGCTCATGTTTGGATTCCTCCATAGTTATTTTCTGGATATTTTTCTTCTGGTAGACACGTGAAGGATTTTAACTGGGAACAAGCCTTTGCTGTACCTGCAGCTGTAACCAGAGAATCATTGGGCCTTAGGAACTTTAATTAATGGCAGTCGTGATCGCACAAGTATCGTCTGACAGTGCCTTTGCCACGTTTAATTCAAAGAAGTACTGTAGCTGTATCAATGGCTACTGGTAATAATAGTATGGCTTTCCCCTCTGGGAGAAAAAGTGAATGCAATCTTGCCACACCATCTCTCTGCTTTTAAGGCTCGCACACACTGCTGACATATCACACAAATGCTTCTTTTATTACCTGGCAGTGATTGTTTGCTGAATGGGGAATGGCCTCGGAACCTGCTAAGCATTCCAGAGGAGTGCTGCATTATTCAAGGGGGAGAAACTGCCATTGTCTCTGCTGAGTCGGCCTATTTGTGGCCCAGAAATTAAGGACGAGTTTGTACATAGCTGGATTTGATCAGATGTTCTCTTTTAATCAGGTCCAAAATGGGAATGCAGTTGAACAGGTTTACAATTTTTGTTTTTTAAATCTGCGGACTCCAAGAGCACTTTTGTTATCTAAGGCAATTTATTGGACAAACTACAATTAGTTGGCATTGCTGCGGTAGTATTATTAAATGGCTGTACTGTACACAGCAATATATTGTACATTATTATAGGATTGGCGCAGCCAATTTACAAATAAAACATTATCTCATTGCAAAATGAAACCATATCCATAACATTGCAGCGGATGCGAGGATGTTAGGTGCACCGGTATAACCTTGAGGAAAAATAATACTCGCGCCCTTGAGCCCTGTAAGCTAACAGACACTGACTAGCACTAACTACCACTATTCACTGCTGTTGTCTGAAAAACAACACAGACGGGACAAAATGTTGCATTTACTAGGAAACTGGTAAACCTTGTGACCAACGTATTACCGACTGCTATCTGTTGAATTTTCCTCATGTTACTCTGTCGTCTGTACATCTAGAAACTAAGCTGCACGGTGCAGGGAACAACTTTGACTGGCTCATGATCAGGCAGTGGTTTATGGAGCGGTAGATTGGCTTTGCAAAAACACTCAGCGTTCTATGAAATGACCCATTTAAAAAAAAAATTGCTCGATCACGCAAATTTGATCGTGGGAAGTCAAAATTGTGATTGTGATCAAAATTTGACTAATTGTGCAGCATACTGCCTATTTATGCCGTTTGTATGCTGTTACTGTCATTCTCTACAGTATGTTGTTCTTTATTGTCACTGTCAGTCTGTTTCTCTCTGTTGATACTGTACATATTGTCTGTCTGGCCCCCCCATCTTTTCATCTTTTCTAGCTCTCTAACTAACTTGCAATTAAAATGTGTTTTTATTGCTGTCTGTGGTTATACGTCATGGTTTTTCCTTGGTAAGAATTGGCCTTTGGGGGAACACATAAAGCAGGAGAGGTCTGAGAGTCTGGGGGTCCTCAACCATGGAATTTTAAGGGAAAAAGACTTCAATTCCTGCATCCTGATAAATTTTTGGGCACCAATTTTTGGTAAAAACTTTTATATTCATGGCAAGGAAATCACACAATTCTTGTGGCAGGTAACAAATTCATAATACAAAATATAATGAAATGTTATATTCAGTAGTCCAGTAAGGGGGCTTTCACATCTGGGACATGGGCTGGATACGACAACACTTGACCCCTGACCAGTTGTTTAATTAGCATGAACAGGGCTTATGGTAACTTTTTTTTCCCCCAAGGAGCACGTTTTAGTCCCAAGTTGATAAATGTAGGATTGACATACATAGGCTACTGCTTTTACTGCTAAATTGTACAATAACACAATCATGTTATGGAAAACGTTAAAGTGTAATGTTTTCTACATTCTATTGATCAAATATGATCAGTGATGTTGAATATAGCCTACAGTGTAATGGACCATCACAGTTCATGTATACATGTGAACCGCAGATTAATTGCAGTTTAATCTACATAGTGTAAAACTAAACACTACGTGAATGGGGCACAGCAGACGTGCTCATGTGTTTAGGGTACACCGTGAACAAGACGCTGCTTGTTCAGGGTCCTCATGTGTACTCCTATAGGTCTAGACTTCTAATCAGGCGTTAAAACCAATGTACCAAAACACCAAATTAGACTACTATTTAATACGACAACGAGCCGTTTTTAACCGGTAATCAATTTCATACTGATGCCATCAGACAGCCACGCGGACAGACAGCAGTCGGAGCTCAATTGCCATATGTCAGGCCTTATCCTGGAAATGGACTTCCGTCTATCCAGATTACCCCTGCATTAAAATAAAGGGTGCAGAATATATGGACTATACTGCAGCCTGCCACTAGGAGGAAATCAACATGTTTTCAGTTCACTTGTGAATTCTATGCATCAAATCTTGGTAGCAGCTCAATAGTCAGATAATTTTCTCAGGAGTTAGTGGAAACAAAAACTGAGCTAAATACTAAATGCATTGACTTCTATTTGTCAGTTGGCCACAAACATAAATCTAAAAGTTAAAAATGAATACTGTTTTTTAACTGCATGTTTGAGTTTCTAAACAAAAAGAACTACCTGTTAAATGCAAGAATTTACATGAATTATATTTTAAAAGACACATGTGCTCCTAGAGAAAGAGACATGTACTTGATTTGTGATTGCAACCAATGCAATGTAGTGCTTTTATTGTGCATTGCTTCATGCTCATCCTCTGTGTCCTTACACCATATTAGCTCTATGTCAATCAGCCTGGCCGGCATCAGTTATTTAATTATCATCCTCGGTCTGACATCACAGGTCTGGCCAGCTGTGTTTTTCTGGACAGAGAATGACACTAAACGGACATTTCTGACCTCATTTTGAACTACTCTCTCAGCAGCAGGGATCCACTCCTGCAGTTAGCTATCACTGGAAGACACTCAAGGGCTAAATGGATATGGAACATCTTTCTGGATCAATTGGAAAAAGTGAAGCATTGAGAGGAGCTCTATGGAAAATGTGTTAGTGAAGCAATTGGTGACGCAGCCTGCCAGCTCTTGTGGGATAAAACAGACAGAGAAAGACTCATCAGTTCAATCTAAGAGCCACTGTCCCTTCTTTTCCCCCAAAGTGAAGTTTGTATCAGTGTCAGGGCCTGAGTCTGGGCAACAGCTCCTGCTTATGGTCACAGGGTCACAGGCACTTTTTAAAGTGGTCGGCTTGACAACCAGGCATCAGCTTTTGGTTGCCGAAATTAACCATGTTTTAAACTGCCTATATTTGGAGCAATTGATTTATTATGTAACTATACCACACATTTTAATAATGAGACAATGAGAAAATAGTTTGCAATGTAATTTCCCATCCGTCTGAAATAGGGGGTGCAACGGATCACAAAACTCACGGTTCGGATCGCAGTTTGCAGTCACGGACTGGATCTTTTTTTGGACTGCACAAAAAAGGGGGGATTTAAATAATTATTCAAAATGTAATAGCAATAACTTAACAATTATTACTTCAGGGCTGTATTACTGGAGTCTGGTCTTGGACAGTCCAATACTACAAGACCATTTTTCTATGGACTCAGACTTGTCTCGGACTCGGCAACTGGTCTTGCCAAATATGGCTTTTGGTCTCGACCGAGTCCAGGTGTCTTTATTATGTTGATAATAATATTGGAGGCAAAGTGAAACACAGTTCAGGTGGGGATATTGTTCGGCTTTTTATAAGTTTAGACAGCTAGCTAACGTTAGCTCACCAACGTTAGCCTAGCTTACTAGGTAAATATTACGGTTGCCTTTGGAGTTTCCTATATCTGCGTCCACGTTGTCAACATAAGACCTCTGGCGTTAGTGCTCCTTTTGAGCCATCATCTTATTACATGCTCCTACAAGATGGGTGGGTTTTTTTTACGTTATAAAAAAGCTAACAGGCTATAGTTAGCCCGTTTGTATGCTAGCGGACTTTAGCTAACATTGCCGAGCCAGCTGTGTGTGTGTGTGTGTGTGTGTCTGTTCCCTAAACAACTTCTTCCTGATGGATTCATTTTAAAATTCTGCAATTTGTCTCAAATAAAACAAACATATGTTAAATTACACTCTGTTCATTGTTCATCTCTGTCACCAAACTTTAATGTTTTCTGAAAATACATGTATTTCCTGTTAGCCCACGTCCAAATAACAATAGAATACAATATTTTTTAGGGAAGCCATAGGGCTACTGTTGGAAATTTTCAGACTAACGTCGTGTTCTGTTGGATCTCTGAGGAAGGAGGCTCGGGGGTCTAATTGAGAATTAAGAAAAAGGTTTAATGCAACAGAATGATGAGGATGATGAGACAAAGACAAACACAATAACAAGGACAACATGAAACATGATAACACTGCAGCTGACAGCGGACTGATCCACACTTCCCCTGACGGAGTCACGTGAATGCAGCCCCGAATATCCATAAATCACACTCATTTATGCCGTGCACCTGGGGGCTGTTCCTTTTCACCTGGTGCATTCAAATCCATTCTCATTGGTCCGTTGTTGTCATGACAACATGCCAATTGCATCTTCGTTGTCCAATGAGAGTAAACATGCCGTTAAACTCTGCCCCTTTGGGAGTGGTTTTCGGTGACAGAACAAAAGGCTCTGTCGTGTAAATGTGAAATTCTAACATCAATACAGTTGAATCAACATTGTATTGTCCTAGCCTAGACTAAAACTCTAGGGGTAGGAGACAAGCAGCCTCCTCCAGGTGTGTAACAGGAAAGTAAATGCCAGAATTGACCTCATCAATTCTTTACAGTCAGTGGTAATGAGGGGGAAAATGGGGGACAGAGGTATGCATAATTTTTTAACCTTGCTCCTTCATACATTTTAACTTTTTAATACTCAACACTACATTCTGTAATACTGGTCACTTCATTTACACTACATCTGGAGTGAAGCTATGTTGTCATTTAGTTGCTCAAATGCTCAGTACTAGTAGGCCTACCTACTGTAGCAGTATTGTCTATGTAGCTATTATGAGTTATCACTAGGGATGAGCCGGATACGGATAAAGCACTTTTGCCGAGTACAAGTATTATACGAGTAATGCGAGTCAATATCTGTACTCGGATTGAATAAAACTCCTCATTGATTGGCTAGTCACAGCGCCAGTCACAGCACCCCTCCCCTACACTATTCTGTGATGGGCTAGTCCCAGCGCCCTTCTGTTGTTGTCCAGCCGCTCTGCTCACTCACACACACTCAGAACACGGAGAAGTGAGCAGCTCTCTCCCTCTCCCAGAGTCATTTATCCGCGGGTCTTTTCCGTTAACATTTAGGGTTTCTTCAAGCTTCAGCTTTGTTTTTTACTTCTGTGAACTAGTACTTAGTAACCAGTAGATTTCTGGTAAACGTGCGGTTAGTTCAAACATAGTGCTTGGTAGCATGCGAGTCACGTCGCGTCTCTGCCTGTCAGAGTTTTTTTTTTTTTTTTTAAACTGCCTGCTGGCTCTAACCAGTTTTCTTGAGAGTCTGAAACTTTCTTGCTATATTTTATAAAAAATAAAAGGTAGAAGCAGTATAAATAAATAATATTACAAATTAAGATACACACACAAACACATTTCAACCCCCCGCCCCCCCTCTCTCTTTCTTTCTCTCTCTCTCTCTCTCTCTCTGTATCTCTTACTCACTCACAGACACAAAAAAATCATAAAAAAATTAATATTTAAAAAAAGAAAGTTATATTATTGAGTATGAAAACTCTTCATAATTGCAACCGCATTGTTGTATTCATTGTTTCAAAACTTGTTCTGTATATAGTTTGTTTGTTACCATGACAACACCACTGATCTCGCTAATGCTGTCATGGAAATAGTTTTCTTATCAACAATAAATGTAACAATTTCTGATCAACCCATAACAATTGCATGCTTAAAATAACATACTGGTTAAAGCCCCGCCCATTTCAAGACAACCCGACCCACTTTCGGGTAAAATCCTGCCCATTTCCGGGTTAGGCCCCGCCCAGTCCAAGTACAGATACGGATACAGATAATTCATGTGGTAAACAGATACAGATACAGATAATGCTGTACTCGCTCATCCCTAGTCATCACCATATGATATCAAGGGGAATGGCTATACTCATAAATCCTGGGTGTTCTGACACTGTTTTTGCTTTTATATCAACAAATAACCCAAATTGATTGTCTTGATACTCTCATGCATAAGACCTTTCTTTCTGTCCTGGACTCGGTCTTGACTCGGACTTGAACCTCTTTGGACTCGGTCTTGACTTGGACTCGACTAGTCCTGGTCTCGGACTTGTCTTGGACTCGACAAAGGTGGTCTTGACTACAGCCCTAAATATATATCTATATATTAGGGATGAGCCGGATACTCGGCTGAAACGAGTATCCGGTACGGATAAAGCACTTTTGCCGAGTACAAGTATTATACGAGTAATGCGAGTCAATATCTGTACTCTGATTGAATAAAACTCTTCATTGACTGTGTCTCCGTTCTGTGATAGGCTAGTCACAGCGCACACATACAGATTCCTTCTGTTGTTGTGCTCTGCTCACTCACACACACTCAGAACACGGAGAAGTGAACAGCTCTCTCCCTCAGTCACTCAGGTCTGCGGGTCTTTTCCGTTAACATTTAGGGTTTCTTCAAGCTTCAGGTTGTTTTTTACTTCGGTCGAACTAGTACTTAGTAACCAGTAGATTTCTGGTAAACGTGGCGTTTGTTCAGACATGGTGATGGTAGAATGCAAGTCGCGTCGCGTCTCTGCCTGTCGGAGTTTTTTTTTTTTTTTTTTAACCTGCCTGCTGGCTTTTTTTTTGAATGTCTGAAACTTTCTTGCTGTATTTTATAAAAAAAATAAAAGGCAGTTGCGGTATAAATAAACAATATTACAAATTAAGATACACATACAAACACATTTCAACCCCCCCCCCCCTCTCTCTCTTTCTCTCTCTCTGTGTATCTCTTACTCACTCACACATACCTGGTGTGGAAATAAAAAAATAAAAAAGAACCAAAAAAAAAATGATCACACAGATCATACAAAATTTCAACTTAAAAAAAGAAAGTTATATTATTGAGTATGAAAACTCTTGTTCATTACATTTTACTTCATAATTGGAACCGCATTGTTGTATTGTTGTATTTCTGATCAACCCATATCAATTGCATGCTTAAAATTACATAAAGCCCCGGCCATTTCAAGACAACCGACCACGTCCGGGTTGAATACTGCCCACTTCCGGGTTAGGCCCCGCCCAGTCCGAGTACAAATACGGATACAGATAATTCATGTGGTAAACGGATACAGATACAGATAATGCTGTACTTGCTCATCCCTAATATATATATATATATATATATATATATATATACACTCACCTAAAGGCTTATTAGGAATACCTGTTCAATTTCTCATTAATGCAATCAACCAATCACATGGCTGTTGCTTCAATGCATTTAGGGGTGTGGTCCTGGTCAAGACAATGTGTGGTGGAGGGCTTTGTGCCTTGGATGTGCATCCCACAAATCTCCATCAACTGCAAGATGCTATTCTATCAATATGGGCCAACATTTCTAAAGAAGGCTTTCAGCACCTTGTTGAATCAATGCCACGTAGAATTAAGGCAGTTCTGAAGGCGAAAGGGGGTCAAACACAATTATAGTGTGGTGTTCCTAATAATCCTATAGGTGAGTGTATATGCTTCCTTTAGGCAATATTATCAGGAAACACGCCCTAAATGATACACAATTTTATTGATCAAGCCAGATTAAACTAATCAGTTAGCTAAACTTCTAATGTGCCTTCAGGATGTTAAAACCTCGAAGACCTGTAATTTTCTAATGTTAAACTCAGATAAAACACCTCCGTCACGCATTATCCAAAGAAATAGTTACTCTGGTTGGCATCACCCTGGCCTCCAGCACCACTGTGAGGAATCTTATGTCGTTTGTCCACTGATGGTAACAGCTCGACTCTCCTCGCCTCTACTTGACTTGACGCACTCTGCATCCGTTTTCCATTGCAGATTGAGTAACGCCTCAGCGTGGCTGGTCACCATAGCTACGCAGCCGGTAACTGCCATTATGTAATTTTCAACGCAACTCAAAACAGCACGTTGAAGGTGTTTCTTTTGATTCTCGGCCAGAAGAAAATTTGTTTCAAAAGAAGCTGAAAGAAGCAACAAAAATCACTGCTGAAAAAAAACAACAGGAGTTGGGAATTCCGACGGAGTTCAGACGTCGACATGACTATTGTTCGCCGACAAAAGGGTAAGTTAAGTTTCCTGGTAACGTTAGCTAACATTTGCATGTGTTCAGGGTCACAGTCAGTATTTACTTTACGCTATATAAAGTACATGAACTTTAGCAAACATGATTACACACCAAAATATGTATGCTGTGTACTGTGTGTGTTTCAGATCCTTTACGCTTTGCAAACCATCTGTTTGGGCGTTGATGTACAACTGGTGAAATCTCTGGTTCTGACCTGCTGTGCTTTGTAAAATGTTTATGAGAGTCACGGAGAGGCGCTTATGAAAATGACTGGGATGCATCTGGGACAGCAGAGCCGGTGGTGACACTGTCACAGGGTGCAGAGGAAGAAGACCGGGATGTACGGGAGGGTTTGATGCGCTACTTGAATAGCTAAATAAAATCTTTTCTTTGATATATTGTCTTGTTTTTTTTAAAAGTAACAGTGTGCAATATTGGAAACGACATGCAAAATAATAGCACTTGATATTGAATAGTGAAAATAGAAAAGTGAGAATAGTGCAGAGAGTAGATAATCTGTCGGTGTCTGGCTAGATTTCATTTTAAAAATGGCACGGTTGTTCCGGACACACACTCCGCACTCTTGTTTGCTAAAAACGCAGTCATAAGTGACGGTCCTCCGACCAACCAGTAGTCTGCAGGTTTTCACGTCACCTTTTGGTATCGCCTCAGCTCGACTGAGGTAGTACTAAAAAAGTACCTGGTAGCAGGTCCCAGGGACTTTTTTCGTAATGGAAACCCAAAAAAGGCAAGTAGAGTCGAGGCAAGTCGAATAGATACCACGCAGTGGAAAAACGCCATTAGAGTTATCTTTGATCAGGACATGTTGTTTAATTCTCACATTAAGCAAATTTCAAGGACCGCCTTTTTTCACCTACGTAGTATTGCAAAAATCAGGAATACCCTGTCTAATAATGATGTAGAAAAACTAGTCCATGCAATTGTTACTTCTGGGCTGGATTACTGTGATTCTTTAATATCAGGCTGCTCAAAAAAAGTCCATAAAGACTCTTCAGCTGATCCAGAATGCTCACCTACAAAGCTTTTCATGGTCAGGCACCATCTTATCTTAAAGAGCTCATTGTACCTTATTACCCCACCAGAGCACTGCGCTCCCAGAATGCTGGGTTGCTTGTGGTTCCTAGAGTCTCCAAAAGTAGAATGGGAGCCAGAGCGTTCAGCTACTAAGCCTCTCTCCTGTGGAACCAGGTTCCAGTTTGGGTTCAGGAGGCAGACACCATCTCTGCATTTAAGAGTAGGCTTAAGACTTTCCTCTTTGATAAAGCTTATAGTTAGGGCATTAGTTGTCCTGCTATAGGCCTAGACTGCCGGGGGACTTCCCATGCACCAAGCACCTCTCTCCTCCTCCTTCTCTCCATATTTATGCAACCTCATACCATTAATGCATGTTACTAACTCGACTTCTTCCCTTTACCGGAGTCTTGTGCTCTCTTGCCCCTCTCCTCTCTCTATCACTTTCTGCAGGTGTTTCTGGCTCTTTAGCTGTGGAGTCTGGATCTGTGGCTGAGAGTCACCTGCTGTCTCCACATTCCTGTTCAACACCCTCTGCTACAATTCTCCATGTCTCTCTCTCTGTCTCTGTTTCTCTCTCTTTCTCTGTCTCTGTCTGTCTCTTTCTCTCACCCCCACCCGGTCGAGGCAGATGACCGCCCACCCTGAGCCATGGTTCTGCTCGAGGTTTCTGCCTCTTAAAAGGAAGTTTTTCCTTTCCTCTGTCGCCTAGTGCTTGCTCTTGGTGGGAATTGTTGGGTTTCTGTAAATAACATCACAGAGTCAGTTCTAGACCTGCTCTTTCATGAAAAGCGCTGTGAGATAACTGCTGTTGTAATTTGGCGCTACAGAAATAAAATTGACTTTAATTGAAAAATTGCATTGCCTGTATCTTTTTATAAGAAAACGTGCGTGGGTGGAAGGTGGTTGCACAACAGCTGAAAGGTTGTGTTGAAAAAATATATATATATTTACTTCTTTTGAAATAATATTTTCCAGTTTTGTAAGTTTTGATTTGTTTTTATATATAAAAAAACACTAATATTGAGGTGTTTGCCAAAGGGGGCAACCAGAGGCCAAGGAACAGTTGCCAATTGACTGGTTGCTAAGGGCAACTTGGCAATCGTTACTGTTGAGCCCTGCAGTCAGTCGGGAAGCCTCAGCATAAACATCAACTTTCCCTTCTTGAGGAGGCCTCAAGCTGTCTAAACAATGATTGGGGGGGACAGCAACAAGCAATGTGAGGCAGGCATGGGAAAGCAGAATGCACATCTCAGGGAGCTGAAGGAAGAAATAGCCTTTATTTTTCTTATGGTGAGAAATATGTCCCACATGGGTTTGTTTAACTGTTTACATTCACCAGGTGCAAAGCTTCACTAATCCACTACGTCTTAATTGCATGTAGACATTATCATAACCAACGTTAAAATTACCATTTTGACCGAAGCCATGTTACGTTCTGGTATGTTAAGCCAGAAACGTGTGCATTTGAAGGTTCCAAAAATACCTTGATGGTCAACACTGCAGATGAGTTAACACTTGACTTTTATCAAAGTCTTATAAGAGTTAATCTGCTAGCACCAGGGTTCTTCACTACCTGAGTGCGACTATTGGTTTGAAGTGACAAATCTAGCTGCTAGCCCTAGCTATTGAGGCCAATTTAATGTAATTGTCTATTATAAAAAGTATAACTCTATGGCCTGTATACATTTTAACATCAATGTACATTGTAACAATTTCTCACTCTAAAGTCTCTGAAAGCTGCTGCTGTTTCAATCCTTTTGGCTCTATGCAGCCGGGGGAGGGGGCTGCTGCTCAGTTCCCCCTCCTGACTGACACACACACACACACACACACACGGTGGTTGAGCTCCGCTCGTTATTGTAAGTGCAATGATAACTTAAAGTCCAATAAGTCCTTTATCAAACTGTATGAATGTGTGTCCCTGGCCAGGATAGGAAACTAACAATGTAAAGATCACTGACAGGCATGTTCATATTTGATTCATTTAATAAATTATTTTAACTTTTTTTTGTCTTTAATCCACCAGCCATTTTCATATTATACCAACATTTGCAGCATCCTGAGCTTTTTTGTCAAGGTTACATGGAAATCTCAGCCCAGAGTTATTCATTTCTCCCAGAAATAAGTTTCCCTTTATTTTTAAAGTAGTAAAACAAAAAAACATTGCAACTTTTTCTGCAATTTTCACTGTCTCGCACAACTTTGTTGCAGCAAATGTAGACAATGCAACTTTTATCGCAATTTTTTACAAAACCTCCCGCAACAGCAGGCATTTTGGGCTGCAACGATCTCAAAAAAAGTCAATGTCATGTCACATGCAGCACCCTGTTTAAATGCTTATCAAAATAACCGCCCCAGATGTTTTAAGTGAACCAAGGAGATGTAATCATTATGTTGTGCTACTAGCTACCGCTGGCTACTAGCCGACAGTGTTGACAACTCTCTTCCGATAAAAGTAGCTAGCACTAGCTCCCAAAAACGCAAAAAGTAGCTAGATTATGTGATTATGTTCATTTGTGACCTCATTACACAATAATTTGCATAAAGCTTTGTGGTTGTGTCAGGTGCAGCTAGGTACAGCTTAAGAGCAAGGTATATAGAAGGACATAGAAATCTTTAGCCAAATAATCACAAACTCACTACAGGAGTTTATATTAAAAGTAAACTATAAAAACTATAACTTAGGTAAACTCAGGTGATATTTCAGCCTGGACGTGCTGCCATGATAGCTCAGTTCACAACGACCAAACACACAGATCACTTTGGTCTTGTAAATGGAACTTTTGGCAACTTTTAAAAAGTTTCTTTTAAAAAAAACGTTCCATCCAGATTCTTATTGGCATCCATTACGGCGTCTTGTGCTCGCCATCCATTCAAAACGTAACATTACTACTAGCCCAACCGGCGTGTGTGCGGCGTGCTTGTTGTTTTGTTTCCGGTCTAGCTAGATCTGTTTTTCTAACTTTACTAGTTGTTGCAACAACATGTGAAAAAAACCACAAAGTTTGCTAGGCCAAGAAGAATGTTAATCTCGCCATAAAAACATTTACGCCATTAAAATAGTTTTGGGTTAACGCTTTTAACAGACAGTACTAGTTAGAATACATCCATGCTGTATATTCTTTATTGTGGATGTAACGTTATTAGAGTCGCTGTTCCCAAACTGCAGCATTATGACATATGTCATATGTCACATACTGGACGTACTGCTCCACCTTTCGTGTTTTCTCTGTCACATAACAAACTCACAGGTGCTGCTAATGGGTATCGTCGCTTCCCGGCCCCAGCAAGTTTGATGAAGGAAACATGGAGGACCACACATATTCAAAATCCAAATTTCAGGAGCAGGAGTCTTCTTCTTCACCCAGAATAATTAATAGTAGATTGAAAAGAGCAAGAGCCCGACTACGTGGCACGAGCAAGCTGATTGCAATATATGATTTCAGCGCTAGATGGGAGGACTTCCTATTGGACATTGGACCTTTAAGGCCTGCAATCTGAACATAGCCATAATGTGGACAAAATGCTTTCATGATTTTTATGACAAAAAGACATTTAGTAAATACTACACATAACTCTATATTTAAAGGATTATATGGATTTCTAATGTTGCAGTCATGCCAATTTACCAGCTTTTTCCATCTTAGTCCAAACAGAGATCAGTGTGTCGAGCTGAGATCTCCTGCCATTGGCACTGAGGTGTCATGTAGTTGTGCTGTGATTACGCACTGAGACAAGAAGCCATGCAGGAGGTCCCAGGCCCCTTTTGTTTCCTGCAGTGATTGACAGATGGCTTAATCCAAGATAAACCAAAGGAAATAACATCAAGATGCACTTAATTGCCTTTTTTTTCCCTCCTGCCTCCTCCTTTCTACCACATGTGTGGCGTGTACCTGAAATTACACTCCAAGTATGAAAAGGATTTGAAATGATTCTCGTGCTTGTGTTAGCTTGTACTTCATACCAATTTGTGGAGTTTATAGAAGAGTTTCATGCTGTTATTAGAGCTTACTGTACAGCTCAGAGGAACTAAATTATGAGATGTTGTCCCTACAAAGGTTTACATCAGACACTACACCCTCTGCTCTTTTGACTGGAAAAATGTGTGAAGAATGTAACAGTGACACATGGTGTACACCGTACGGACCACTGTGCACATGAGAGGTATGGCCCTGTGGCCATGCTGACGTGAAAACCAAATGAGCACGCATCAGCTACACAAACTGGTAAGCTATAATCATTTCCAAAATATAAGGATGTAACAACTTCTTGAAGGCATTAAATGATGGGAACCTGTAATGCCTGAAGCATGAAACAAGGTGTAGGCCGAGAGGTTGAATCAACATCTAATACAAATCCTATATCTTGTTTTAACTGAATGAACAGCCCAGATCATTCATTAGAGAGAGCGCAGGTATGCTTTAAGTGATGCATAAATTCCTGTATAGAATTTGCTCATTCTTGATGGTTTCATCACCTAACACCATTCACAGTTGATTAAGGCCAAGGAATATGGTGGATCCCACTGCAGCAGAGGGCAGCTGGAGAAACAGACTAAAATAAGTTGGAGTAATGACGGACTAATTCTATTTCAATATACCCTGAACAATTGTGCCCTCTTTAAATGTTTTGAATGATGAATGAGAAGCATTTATAGGAACACATTTAAACAAATACTAGTGTGCTACTGTTTTCTATGGGCGGCCATGTCAAAGTGTCCTTGGGCAAGACACTGAACCCCGAGTTACCCCCAATGCTGCGCATCGGAGTGTGAATGTGTGTGTGCGTGTTTATCTGATGGTGGCACCTTGTACGGCAGCCTTGGCCACAGTGGATGAATGTGCGTGAATGGTGAATGTATCCTGTATGATGATGATGATCGTTAAGACTAGAAAAGTGCTATATAAATACAGCACATTTACATTTATCTATTGCCGATACATCTGATTCTACCTTTCAGCTGATCAAAGATTGATGGGTCTGAGAGGTCTTTCCAGACATAAAATCTGTACATTTCTGTATAATTTAAAAAAAGAAAAGAAAGATATTGATGTTTACCATTCGCAATGATGAAAATAAAGAGACATCAAACTTTATTATGAGTAGATTCATAGTAAAACCTATTTGTTTTACTCGTGGCCTGAAACATTTAGCTTATTACATGTAATATTAACTTACAAGTGATTAACTAATTACTACAATTTACTTTATTTACTTAAAGCTGCACTATAAAATATGTAACAATATTTTTTACATTACTAATGAAAATTATAGTTGCTTGCTTCGCAGCAATGGTTGGTGCAAAGCATTTTGAAGAAGATAAGGACAAAGCGGTGAATGGAGAAGACAAGGAGGAGACAAATAGTCTAAAAATAATATACAAGGTTTTCTGTCAGCAGAAGAGACTCCTGCTCATCACGTTGAGTATACCTAAAATTTACATCTAAGATGTGAGTGTCTCCAATCCCCACAGCATAATGACAGAACACGAAATGAAAAAAGCACGTTAACCTAGGACACAAACTGAATGACTTGATCATTCAGACAGCAGGGTTTGTTTGTTTGAGCTTTCTAGCTAGCGCCAAAGGAAAAATCACAAGCGCCAAAATGTCTTTCAGTATTAAATTGAGACAGTTTCATAATAACCTGTGAAAACGCCCCATAGTTGCGTTCGTCATAGTTCAACTCTGTGTGTTGGTGAAGTTGGTTTAAACACCTGATGTGCTGATGATGCTATGACAAAGCATTGTTAGCCTATCATCCTGCTGCAGCCTCTGTTTAAATATTCTCTTTCTACCTTTAGTATGTTGATGTTGCAGTTATGAGTACCCCTCCCCCTCCATCCCCACCAGTCTTCACAGATTTATCAGCCTTTTCATACCTAGGTAACGACTACTAGCCAATCAGAAGCAGAGTATGAGGGGTGCCCGGACAGTACTATGGTAACAACTACTAGCCAGTCAGAAGCAGAGTATGAGGGCGTGCCCTGACAGTACCTAGTTAAGGACTACTAGCCAGTCAGAAGCAGAGTATGGGTTTGCCCTGACAATAACTAGGTAAGGACTACTAGCCAGTCGGGAGCAGAGTATGACGGCGTGTCCTGACAGTACCTAGGTAAGGACTACTAGCCAATCAGAAGCAGAGTATGAGGGGTGCCTGGACAGTACTATGGTAACAACTACTAGCCAGTCAGAAGCAGAGTATGAGGGCGTGCCCTGACAGTACCTAGGTAAGGACTACTAGCCAGTCAGAAGCAGAGTATGGGTTTGCCCTGACAGTAACTAGGTAAGGACTACTAGCCAGTCGGGAGCAGAGTATGACGGCGTGGCCTGACAGTACCTAGGTAAGGACTACTAGCCAGTCAGGAGCAGAGTATGGGTGTGCCCTGACAGTAACTAGGTAAGGACTACTAGCCAGTCGGGAGCAGAGGTTGAGGGTGTGCCCTGACAGTACCTAGGTAAGGACTACTAGCCAGTTGGGAGAAGAGGATGAGGTCGTGCCCTGACAGTAGCTAGTCTAATCAGAATGAAGGTTGTTTTAGTTTTGCATTTTTCATTAGTTTTTATTTTTATTTCATTTTGACTTTTTGTTTTCAAATTCAATTTAGTTTTTTTTATTTGTTTTTAAACTGGGTTTGCTAGTTTAGTTTTTTTGTAAATGCTTAGTTTAGTTTTACTATTAGTTTTAGTCTTTCTTAGTTTTAATATGGGCTATTTGTCGAGGGACTCAAAAAGGTCAGAAAAAGTATTGTGTAATAATAACTCATACAATTTTAGAAATGTGTATTCAACAATAACACCAGTACACAAAATGGCCAACAGACTAAACTCGCAGATAGAACTTTTGACGCGAAAAACCGAAACATAGACATATCAATGCACAAACCCAATGCATAAAAATGAAAAAATCATCAGAGCCAGCTGCTCCATAATAAAAACATGGTTGATCTGATCTTCTGACGTTACCTCACTTGTAACTTGTTGCTACACTCCCTCCTGCAGCTTTGCTCTCCATTTCTGTTGCTTCTGCTAATCCACATTGAGACCCACAGCAGGCTTGTTGTTCTGTGTTGGTTAGTTCCATAGATTCGTTATCCATGTCTATCTCTTCATCCTCCTCTTGCTCGTTTTGTTTGTTGTTCTTCTCACTTTTCTGTCTTTCTCCCTGGTGTGGTGGCTCAGTTGTGTCACGAACATTAGTGCTAGCGGTATTAGCACTAGTGCTAGCTGAAGCTGCACTTGATTATAAAAACAAATCAGTCAGTTTGCAGCATTTTTCACCGTCAGTCAACAGTACTCTCTTCTATTTCTTATATCCCTCCCCCCTTGTGTTGCTTGATCCCTCGATTCCTTTTTTTGTAAATAATGGAATGGCCTATAGCTTCTAATTCCAATCTTCAACTTCAAACAATCAAGCTGACTGAGCAGACCCCGGCCTGTTGCATGAAAGTAGAATAAAAATATCCAGGATAAGTGAAAAAGCGTCGCTTGACTTATTGTGATCTGCTCATCGCGGCTTAATTGGTTGCATGTTTGCCGAGCCAGGATGAGAAAGTGAAGCTTACTTTGCCTCAAAAGTGAGCAGAGGGAATTAATGTTCCCCGGGAGATGTACCCTAAGGACTATAGGCATAATTTCAAACCCTTATTCACAACGCGAGAACATGTTTTACAACCATATGCACAAATCTCTATAAGCCAGGTGTAGATAGCTGGAATAAGTGCACATTCATGGCTTTCTTAAATAGACCATGGTATCAATTACAGATTAACTGATTGATGCAGAAATGGAGACGACGCATGCGGCACATGTTTCACCCAATGAGCAGCAGCTTCAAATGGAAAGTAACGAGGAGGTAAAGGATGTACAAACATCCACTTAGCCTATCACTCCACTTTTTTATTTTACAAAGTTGTAGCCTACACTGTGTTTTAATTGCTTTAAATATGCTAGTTTCATGTTTCGTTTTTATATGATAAATGTGCTGGTTTTACCGTAAAGTGTCTTTGAGTAGCCTACCATGTAAAGCACAATATAAATAAAATGTATTATTTAGCTTACTTTGCCTCAAAAGTGAGCAGAGGGAATTAATGTTCCCCGGGAGATGTACCCACTATAGACTTAATTTCAAACCGCGAGAACATGTTTTACAACCATATGCACAAATCTCTATAAGCTATGTCTAATTCTAAATATCTTTCTTCAGTTAACAATCAGAAAGGGACAAAAACTAGAAAAAGAAGTAAGTGACTTCAATACACACTATGAGCATATGTGTAAAACAATATTTGTGTTTTTTTTTATTCTTCTGACAAGTAACAGCATCAAAATAAATATATTAAGAAGCATTGTGGTGTTCCCTGTGTGCTGAATGTAAACTACACCATATACGTATATAGGCCACGTAATTGGTCCAGGGATGTAAGACTTAAAACCAAAAGTAAGTTATAATAAAAAAACATCAGCCTACATATTACGGAGTAACACAAACTGTCCTTTATTAGAGAGGGACAAGCAACAAGAAAATTAAATCATGAATGTATTGGTCTCTGACTGGTCTGCCATTAATATCATATCTGGGAATATAGCCCCATTGTCCCACTTAATCTCTGGAGCGCGTCCTGTATAAACCTGAAGCTGCACAGCCCACGGACGCTGTGCTGCTCATCTTTACTTTTACAGAGAGAGTGGACACTGACGTGATGCACAGGTCTGCCGGCAGGCTGCTGCCTAGTGGCCGCTGTTGCAGGCAAAGGCCTCCGGGCAGCGGTCACTAAGCAGCGGCCGCATGTCAGGCAGCCTCAACACACTACCGTCCCGCTTCTCCCAATTTCCACTCCGCATCTGGGTGCCAGTGCACCATTTCTAACCATCTAAACAATAGTAGACTTTAAATCAAACTCATGACAATAGTGACAAATAATGCATGTTAATAAATATAAAGCAGAACACATGCAGAAGACAACAGAATAACTGTTAAACATGTTTATTTCGGTTCAGAGCAGCAGCTGATTTAACACATGAGACTCCAGGATTAATCTTAGCTTGGCTGTTAGCCTGCTCTGGACCAGGCTAGCCGCAAAGAATAAATATCCATGGTTACTTGGCTGGGTTTAATTAAACCTGGTTTTGTGCAACCGAGTCAAAGCTAAATTCATCCAGGATAACTTGAATATCTCAGCTTAATCCCTTATCCTGGTTTTGTGCAACAGGCCCCCGGTCTACTTGATTCTGTCTTGATATTCCCAGAAGGCATTGCTTCATTTTTACTTTTCAAACAAATAATCAAATAAATGCAGGTAGATTTGTTTTATTTCAAATCATGCCTGGTTTTGAACATTTGATCTGAATAAGTAATTTCGCTACAAAACAATGCAGACTGATGTTAAACCATGTCTTTGATATAAGAGACTCATATATAGTGTAATCAGATTACATAATTTATTCATGCGAAAGATTTGGAGAAATTTGGATTATATAACCATTTTAAATTATTAAATACGCTTTTAAGGGGCCGAGAGAAACGATATAGACAATTAAAGGGGCCGCATAGCTGCGAAAATCATCCAGTTCTCTGATTGGCCGGCCGGCCCACAAGGCCCGCGGCCACTCTGGCAACAGCCCAAATTCCCAAGAGTGTATGGTTGCGGCCTGGAGTGTCCCATGTCATGCCGTCCCGCCTGGTGCCATCCCGAGCTTCTACTTTTCAAAATAAAGGCTCGCATCTGGAATAAAATACTTTAAACAATAGGCTATCTCACTTACTTATCAAAGTAGCCTAAACGCTTGGGTCAACTATTGTGCTAATGAATAAAATACTTGAAATATATATATATTTTTTTAAATATTTAAAAATATATGTCCGTTTCTAAAATAAATGCAGATTATAGGCAAACTAAACAAATCCTTCTATGACTGCAACTTGGAGCCTGAAACAAGGTAACCAGGTAACCAAGTAA
Source organism: Percina caprodes (assembly GCA_013375575.1). NCBI lineage: Eukaryota > Metazoa > Chordata > Actinopteri > Perciformes > Percidae > Percina > Percina caprodes. The sequence goes on along the minus strand of JABXJD010000757.1, from coordinate 64,962 downwards.
CAGAGTCCATGGTAGAATTTCAGACATTACCACAAAGTCATGAGATAAGTGTGGCTTCTTCCTGACCATTTCTCCTGTCTTAGGTGGCTCAGAGTGGAGGAGATAGTTTCCCAACTTAAACTGTGTTTGGTAATAAGATAAGAAATAACCTGGCATCCCAAGTATTTATGTAATTACTTTGCTAAAATTAGTGATACACACAGCTATTCCGCCAGAGGGAGTTCCACAGATTACAGATCCGTTACATGTCATTTTAAAAATTGTATGGGAAAGTACTCTTTCCTATACTCGGCAGCTGTCTTGTGGAAGGGCTTACCTTCTAACCTTAAACTGCTGAGCTCCTCCTACTTTCATTTTAAATCCTTTACATAAAATGATTATCAAAACCATAAACAGAATTAGAAGATCCTTGAAGTACTAGAAATATTGTACTGTCTCTTTGTGTGTCTGCCTGTATGTCTGGGAATTTAGTCCTTGTTTTTATCGTGTTTTTGATCTGTTTCACTTGTTTGTGTTATTGATAGTTAACCCCTTTGTTCTTTGTCCTCAATGGTTTAGTCCATGTGGTTTTACTCTTCTTCCATCTTAAGGACCACAGTGGAAACAAGCCTTCGGGCTTTATTGTGTTTTTATCCTTTTGAACACCTCTTGATTATTGTTCAATAAAGTTTTCATTCACACACACACACACACCCACACACACACACACACACACACACACACACACACACACACACACACACACACACAGCTAAGTTTAGGCACCAAAACAACCAAAGTGAGTCTAACAAAGTAAGTCTCTCAGGGTAAGAGAGGGAATAACGTAACAACAAACCTGTTTCCCCCGGCTGCTGAATACATCCAAAAGCTGACACTGACATTTGAAATATAACTGGTCAGCTACTAACACAAATCCAATCAAGAAAAACGTAATTATGTGGGGGGAACTACAGCTATTTCATTAGAATGCATCTATGATATTGTATATTCATGATGACAGAATTGGTTGGGGGCCATATCATTAGACTTGTGAATAGAAAAGTGAAGCTTTGTGTCAGAAACTCCGATAATGTTGTTGAGTTCTCAGTGACAGAGCATTGGTGTTGCTCTAAGCAAGGCTGTTTGGCTAGCTGTCTTTGAAAGCGTCACTCTATTGAGGCAAAGCTTAGCCGAGGAATGTTTTGTGCCAATTATTCCGGGAGTGAAGACCTTTTCTATTGCTCTAATTGAAATCATTCTTGACATCATCCCCTTGTAATTGTAAAGCCCCCACCTCGCTTTCGTCCCATTTGACATTTTCACAAAATAAATAGCATCCAAAATTTATCCGGGTTTTGCATGGTTACCATTTTGTTAATGGCTTTTGTCTGGCCTCTTGATGAGACGAAGAGCATTTTTGGGGGGCACAGTGTGGTTGTTGTAGCAACGTTGTACATAGATTGAATGAAGCAGATGTCAGCGTAATCCATCAGCCGCCAGCTCCACACTCCCACACACACTGCTGTGACAGCCTGTGCACCACAACCCCCAATCACACCTACTTCACCCTGATCTGCCCTCAACATTTTTTTTATTATATAATAAATCCCCCCCCAACCGGTCGAGCCAGATTCTGTTTAAAGTTTTTCCTTGCTAATGCTGCAATAAGTGCAACTGCTGTAGAAGGAATTGTTGTTTCTCTGTAAATGATAGAATGGGGTCTAGACCTACTCTGTCTCTAAAGTGTCCTGAGATAACTTCTGTTCTGATTTCGACACTATAATGAAATTAAATTGAATAATAAGGTGTCCAAGACTTGATAAATGTGTATTAAACGCTCGAACAACGGGTTAACACATATTCCTTTTAACGCCTCTCTCTTTGACGCGGCCCTGGGCCTCTCTGTAGTTTAGAAAATCAGGAAGCAATGCAGCAGTTATGAGGGGTTTAAGTGGCACCTTTGAATAGGAAGTAAATTAATCTAATATATCAGTGTTTCCTGTGTGATTTTTCCTGTTCCCTCTCAGCAGCACATTGTAAGTTCATGAACAATGCAAGTGTCTGTAAAAACAGCAGGAAAGTGACATGCTATCTGGTAGTCGGTAAAACAGCCTACAAACAGGTGTTGTCTCGCAGGGGCATATAAGTACTATTATAACTTGTGCAATATTGATGCATATTGTTGGCGCAATCGATTTTGTCTAGAAAAACTTTGTTCCTAAATGTTTGAATGTTGTGTGATTCAGTGTAAAAATAAATGGAAAGACCTTAAAATGTCTCAAATCAATTTGATATACCAATTTGACCCTAAAACAGCAAGTGACATCATTACACACAGGTTTTTATTCTTTTTAAAGCCGCTGGATGGAAACACACTTTCACCGGGTTTATTTGCATAAGTTTCTTTACCAAACTTCAGATAATTCGATTGACAAGTGGATGGAATCTTATGGACTAGGTTACCACAAACATGATGAAGTAATGCTAGGAGTTAGTAGTTAATCATGATTACAAAACTACAATTCAGGTTTTTTAGCTTGTCACTTTAACTACAGATTTACCTATGAAGAAGACATGAACATCATTAATAAATTAGAAATGATGATTGGAACACCATCATTGACCCATTAAATAAGGTGTTGTTCCTGCATGAAGACATGCCTGAGATACTATTACTCCTTTTATATTACTGAATTAATGCATGCTTTTTCATGAATGACGTCATGAATTCATGATAATTCATGTACCATTATGATAAAGTGTTACCAAGTATGTATATGAAATGATACTCAGGTCCCTTGGTGTTGGTGAGAGGCTCGACAAAGCGCACAAAAGCACAGCTGTGGATCACGGCTTAAAGGAGAATTCCTGTCTATTCCAACACGTAGCTCTGTTGTTTGTAAATGTGGAGTGCTGTCAGGAGAGCGAAAGATGAAAACAATCGGTGCTGCCTACACCGTGCTATCCTCCTGCTAGAGTTAGCACCCAACAGACTTAAACAGGGCACGTTTTTAACATGTTTTTAGTCTGTACACATGCTGGAAATGTCATTGTAAGTGCCTGCCCATGTGCCGTGATTTCTTCCAAGTGAACACAGTGAATTTGACTGCAGTAGATGTGACAGAAAGGCATAAAAGTTCTGTTAATTCAGCCAGTGCACATACCTCTGTTTATTTCCTGTTTTCCATACTTGTCAAAACACGCCTTTCTGTCACATCTACTGCAGTCAAATTCACTGTGTTCACTCGGAATGGATAGGCATGTAATAAAATTTTGAACATGTTTAGAGGATAAAAACATGTTTAAAACTTGCCATGTTTAACCCTGTTGGGTACAAAATCTAGCAGGATAACACAGTGTAGATAGCACTGATTATTATTATTTTTTTTGCAACTGACAGACCTCCCAATTTACAAACAACAGCTACGTATTGAAATTGACTGGAATTCTCCATTAACCTCTTAGAGAGCCAAAGTGAAACTGTAATTCCCAGATTCTGTTCCTAAACTATAATCACCTCATTCACATCAAATTTGTGGTAACACACTATCCTGGCTCCGCCTTCTTACAGACTCAATTTTAATTTTCCATACTCTGTCCGTCAGTACTCCGTCTGGGTCATCACATCATAGCCACGCCCTAAACACCCCGTTTTATTGCCGATTTTTAAATCAACAAAACCATTATTCAAAAAATAAACATTTTGTGTTGCAGAAAACTATTGAGACCATAAACACATTATGAAAATGTTGACTGAGGTAATAAATCAAGTGAGAAGTGGGTCACTTTCTCACAGACTTCTAAAGAAACCGACCTCCTTTTTGCAACAGCACGTGTCCTCCCCTGCTGGAGATCAGATATAATGCAGGTTTGAGGAGTCTCCCCCTGATGGAGATCAGATAGAATGCAGGGTTAAGGAGTCTCCCCCTGCTAGAGATCAGATATAATGCAGGTTTAAGGAGTCTCCCCCTGCTGGAGATCAGATATAATGCAGGGTTAAGAAGTCTCCCCCTGCTGGAGATCAGATAGTATGCAGGTTTAAGGAGTCTCCCCCTGCAGGAATTCAGATAGAATGCAGGTTTAAGGAGTCTCCCCTGCTGGAGATCAGATAGAATGCAGGTTTAATGCACTTCCGCATTTGCAGCACTTCGCCGAACCGGATTCTTTGTCCACTAATATTAACAGTTTATGCTTACACAGCAGCAGATAATGTTACCCTACCATTAGCTGCAGTAGTAGCTGGATTCAACACGATTAAAATGCTGTCAGCTAAACGGTTTAAATGTGTGACTTTATTTCACTGTAGAGGATTTTAACAGTGGGAAGTCCAACAGTCTGCCACTAAAGCTAAGAGCTAACATACACAAACTAGCACAATGGTCACTGCTGTCGTCGGAGAAACAACACAAACGGGACAAAATGTTGAGTTTAGTGGTAAACTGGTAAACCTTGTGGTGCATTCAAAGTTATTGTAATAAACCCTTTTCTCATCTGTTTTTGTTTTTTAACAGCAAATTACTAGTGAAAGAAGTAATCATTGTTAAGTTATTGTTATTACATTTTGATAATCATTTAAATTCCCCCCCTTGAATTGATCCGTTGCACCCCCCTATTTCAGAGGGATGGGAAATTATATTGCAAACTATTTTCTCATGGTTTCATTATTACAATGTGTGGTATAGTTACTCATGAAATATACTGCTCCAAATATAGGCAGTTTAAAACATGGCAACCTTATTGTCAATTTCAGCAACCACAAGCTGATGCCTGGTTGCCAAGCCGACCACTTTAAAAAGTGAGTGTTGAGCTCGTAGTCATTTGAGCTAATGTTGGTGGAACAGAAGCTAGCCTGGAAGTGACATCAGGACTTTGGCTCTCTATTGGTAACAAAGCAAGTTTTCTTGAAATGAGTTACAAATCACAATGCAGCACATTTCATTAAAACATCTCAACTTAGCTAAATAAAAAGGCACATTTTTAGAACCGTGTTTTAGTGGTAAACTCTTTAACTAAACATTTAGAAATGCTAAGAGAAAATAGCTTACATCAAAATAGAAAATAAATTAAAACAGAATAATATAAAAATAATCTCTTACAAAATATATCCTATATATTCGGGGAAATTTATGTTGGAAGCTCACAGTGATGTTAAATTGAATAGTCAATATGGCTCCTCAGTCACAAACTCTGGAACTTTCCAGACAGCCCGCAGCAAACTTTTTGGACGGGGGATAGAAACAAGTAGAAACCGATGATCGTATCATGCAGGCCCAGGAACAGTAGTTTAATATTATTCTGCCAGGCTTAATGCACATAAACTGCAAGCTTCCAAATATGACATTTAGTCAAGTTCAGTTCCGTTCCGATCGTTCCAGTTCTCAGCTCCAGTGTGTAAGTTGTCTTGTTAAAAAAAGAGAATTTGTTTAGCTGTTCAGTGCAGTTGAAGTGCACCAATTTACAAGATTAAGTCTACAGTGAATTTTCAAAATCTACAGTGAATTATCAGTGAAATTTCAAAATCTTCAGTAGTTGTCTCCTTTAATAAATTATGATTATTATTATTTAAAAAAAAAAAAAAATCACTATTTGAGGTGATTCATGATAGTAGACCATTATGGTCTGCAGAGAAGTCAAGTGTGGGGCAGGAAATGGCATTCCAATTGAAAAATAACAAAAATAATTTATGAGCCCATAGCTTGAGTCCAGTGTCATGGCAGACGTCCATTGGCATCAGTAGAATCAACACACATTGGAGGAACCGGCTGTCGTGATTGTTGTAATGCCAAGACAGAAAGGCTGATACTCCACACGCATGTACCAGCCACAGAGAAACCTTATTCTGAAACACATTCACCACAGTCCAGTGTAGCTGTGTGTCTAAATACACATCCAATAAATATTTCTATTTACAGGTATACACCTCTGTCCTCTCACTACAGGTGTTGCATTTCACATAGCAGCACCACAGGAACTTGCAGTTGCACTGCCAAACGCGTGAGTACTGGTGTGTGTTATATCCCCGACCGCAACACATCAAGTCGCAGCTGTTCGGCTGCTGAGCCGTTTTGTTGCACAGGCGACCCTGTGTTCCCATGCTGCCAGTCAGAGGGTCAGCCTCACAGTAGTTGGGCGACCTCTCAATGTAGACCAGCTCTGTGTCCATGGGCTTGCGGTATGAGTGGGGTTTCTTGACTTTAAGGAAGGTAGGGCGCTTGTTGCGGCTGGCTCGTACCGGTTCCACGTGCACAGCCTGGTTGTACTTGTCCTTGAGGATGTATCCCAGCTGACGGAACATGGGGAGCGTCATCCAGCATGTCTTGGTGGTGCAGGATCCTGACACACCATGACACTTGCACTCCAGACGCATGCCCTTCTCCAGGACCTACAACATAGAGGGAAAGTTGAGATGAAGCAATGTTTCCAAGTTTCAAACTAAAAAGTGTGCCAACTGAAATCCAGTCGTATTTACTTTATTAATTTGTTTGGCTCAAACTGTCTTCTAGACATTCATCGGAGCGTTCCCTAAGAATAGTGACAATCTGAGATGTTTACCAAAAGATCAAAGTTAAGAAGTTCTAACATAAAAGTTAAGAAGTTCTAACATAACAACACATCACACTTACAGTTTATTTGTCTTTCTATAATGAGTGAAAGTAAGAAACATACGAGTTCACAGAAAAAGTCAGTCTAACATTTAACATGAATAGTTCAACAGGTTGAGACAAACGTTTTTTAGCATTCCAAATGAATGTAAGCATTCCAGAGATCTCAGAGCTGCACGTCGCCCTATGGCCAGTAGCTATGTATGTACCATTCTTTTACAAGACAGGATGAGCCTTAAAACACACTCATGGTAGAAACATGCATACAAAAGCCTGGAAAGTCTCTACGTTCCTGTATGTCCTGTTATTCAATGTTACATATTGCACACACGCGTCTGATTTCTTGGTTTTTAATCAGTTTACTAGTCTTTTAAAACGGTTGTATAATGTCTTCTGAATGAGCTTTGTCAAGGGAAATAACTCTGATGATGTCATAGTGATGTCAGCTTGTACTTGGAGACTACTTTTCGCTCTCTTTGAAAGCCTGTGTGTGAAACGTGACTGTTTACCCGGCAACAAGGGTCTAACCAAAAGGTCTATGGTGTTCCATTATGGGAAATAGGAACAAGTATTTCTACAGGTATCCATTTGATTCTTGACTGAATTTCATCGGGAAAAATATCCAGATGTTTTTCAAAGGAGCAGATAGATTCAAATTGATTGTAACGAACCCATGCCCCGTAAGCTTTTTGTGCTTTTAAGCTGCTGCTGTTTCCAGTAAATAAAAAAACAGGAAAAAATAAGTGATAAGAGTACAGAGGTACTCCGCTAAAAATCTATAACTGATTTGTGCTGCACATGGTATTTTTAACATCATATGTGTTACCAGACTTTATCCTGGTTTTAATAATTAAGTAAACTTGATGCATTTTAAGAGAATA
>JABXJD010000757.1:0-47500 GCA_013375575.1 Percina caprodes | reverse complement strand
CCGCCCAGAACAGTAAAATAAGAAAAGAAAAAGTCCAGGCAGATGGCAAGGCATCTGCAGATACAGACACCACTACACACTTCTAGTGGGTCATTTGAGAGGGATTACTGTTGTATTAGACTATACATTGTTTTGTTAGGAAAATCCTGCACATGGTGCCTTTGAGTCTTGATTTTTCTGAAAGCATCTACTGTAAATGACTTATTGTCAGGTCATAAACTAAAGTGGATTTTTGTATCTGTTAAAATAAATGACAAAAGTTACTCTAAAGAATAACACAAGCATACCTTGCGTCCCACTTCATTGTTATGTAAATTCATAAGAGTCCTGGCATTCTGCTTGATCTCCCGTGCGTCCACAAACACCTTAGAGAAACCCAGGCCGTAGTGAATGTCTGCAGAGCAGCCGCCCCACTTCCAACCTTCCTCCTGGTTGTAAAAACCCTGTTTCTCCTTGTCGCAGCCGCAGCCACTCAGGCTCCCTTGGGTGCAGGCCGCAGTGACTGCATGGGCGACCCCGGCAGAAATGATAGCGTAGGTGAAGGCAGCCTCCTTGCTGCCTGCAAAAAACAGAAAATACATTTCAAATCATGATTGCAGAGAACAGGATTCACTATTTCAAGCACTGTCAAGACTCCTTACATACCTGGCATAGCTGCCTCAAACCAAATCATAAACTACATGAACGAAGCCAAGTTCAATTCTTTAATCAAGCTTAAAAACAGAAACTTCATGAGGAAGCTATAAAATATAATGGAGCAGTTTGGAATGGAATTGGGGCAAAGCCCTGCTGAGAGAGGCAGGCCAGTTTTATTGTCTGTCTGTGTGATCAAAGAACCTATAGGAGTATAATGTCACCATGTAATCTGCAGAGTACATTTGACTGGTAAAGATGATTGTTTTGAGACCATTCAGCAGGAGATAAAGTATTAAATGTTTAGGCATCCTTTTTGGCCCTCGTCCGAACCGCCGTCACACTGGGATCCACCCTGTGAAGTGAGTCTGAAAGGCATGCAGAGCCTCCCTACATAGATGGATTTCCACTCCATAAATCTAAGTGCTTCAGGTCAAATGTGTTTTATTTAATTAAAATGGAGATAATTACTGTTGGAGCACATGTGAAAAGCATCCAAAAATGACCATAATTTGCAAAATTGCACCAACAAAATCATTATCTTTAACAATAAAACTGCAAACATTTTAGACATGTAAGGTAATGGATCGCCTTCAAACACTGAAATGTATGTGGAAGTGTTCTTTCAACCTTCACTTTTTATTGAAAGAACAAGCTGTGCAAAGTGGCATACTGGCATTAAATTTGTAAACCTGAGATATTAAACTCACTCTGATCTGTCTAACAGTGAATTACTTTGAAAAAGAAAACTTGGCAGGTGGGGGAGAATACTGTAGATTGCTGCATCACTGCCAACAACCATCCCAAATTTATATATTTTATCAGTGTTCCAGTCTGCTGAAACAAAACAATAGATTAAGACAGACTCTGTGCAGGGCTGCTAGACCCGAGCGCCGCTCCAGCCGACCACCTGGAACTCTGCCTGACTCTCATCCTAATTTAGGTAAAATTTGGATTCTGCAATTAATAGATGACCTTTGTTTAAATCTGAGGATGTATATGAAAAAGTGTAGGTCTTTCCTGAAGCCGCGGTCTAAAATCATTCTACATAAACGTCCCCTGCCAACTCTGCATGGCCTGGAGACACATTTGTAAGCCTAGAAGAGAGTACTTGTCTGAACTTGAAGCTTTCGGGGGAAAAGTATTTTATGAACATATGATGGTGGTTTAGCTGAGAGTAGATAAAGAGCATGTAGGTCTGTAGGTCTCCACCATGTTACAAGGTGGAGGAAATGCATACAGTACTTTATGGTATCACTTTATGAATGGTCAGGCATAGGCCCACTCATTCACACATCAAACTATGTACCTTAAAGTGTTGGTCCATTGCAGCTAATCACACTAGTAAAACAAGCGCAAGGGTCATTCAGACTGTACTGTATTTTTTTTAAGCTAATACTACAACCATTTTAGGCAATATACTATAAGATTATCTTGTACAGTGCTCTAATCACCATTATTAAAAAGCTCAAACGAGAAGTGAAGAAGTGAGCTTTAATCCATGATGACACAAAGTGAAAAATGCCACCCACGCTCTGCATCTCTTTCTCTGAGATGACAGGGTGAGCTCAGAGGACAAGACAGTGGAATACTCATATGTTAAACATGATTCTTCACTTATTTCCGCAGTCCTGTTTTTGGAGCGAGAATGGCCTCCAGCCTTGTTCTATAGACAGGATCAAATCTGTGGCTCCTTTTCCCACCAGGTGCAGATGCATAAGAGCCAGTACTTCAGAGGGATGCCCTTTTGGACTATTTTTGGCCAAATTATTACAATTTACAAAACGTCCTAAAGACTTACGTAGACAGTAGAGGGCAAACAGTGAAGGTAACATCTAACTGAGTGCTTGAAGAAAACATGCTGTGTTGACTATCTGTGTGTAATACAAAGTGATCAAGGTGCTGGTATAATATTATGCAGATATATAAAAATAAAAAAAACAAGTTATTTCTCAGTAATAACTATTTTAATAGTTGAAAACAATCCTGTGAGCATTGTAACTATCAAAATCAAGGCATAATGACTTGCCTGAACAACAGATGCGTAACTATCGGTAAGCAGGGTACGCGGTTGCTTACGGGCCGGGACCAATCAGGCCCCTGTGACTGGAAGATACTGATTGACAGCTGGGGCCCCCCGCATTTTCAGAACTCACGACAATCCCAGCAGTTGCCCCCCAAACTGCAGATGAGACGTACAGGATGACCTAAATTGAGGACAGCTACCCTCGTTATTGTAAATGTAAGTTAAAGTCCAATAAGTCCTTTATCAAACTGTATGAATGTGTGTCCCAGGCCAGAATAGGAAACTAACTAACAATGTAAAGATCAACAAGCCACTGACAGTGACAGATATTTGATTCATTCAATAAATTATTTTTTGTTTTAAATCCACCAACCATCCTGAGCCTTTTTTGGTAAGGTTCCTAGGAAAACTCAGCCCAGAGTTATTAATTAATAGTAATAATTATTATTCTCCCCAAAACAAATTTTCTTTTTATTTAAAAAAAAAAAAACTATATATAACAAAATCTACTAGTTTTGCAACTTTCACTGTCTTCTGAAACTTCCTTGTAACAAACATACAAAAAACATTGGAACTTTTATCGCAATTTGTTACAAAAGCTCCTGCAAAATCAGGCATTTTGGGTCACAACAAGCTAACATAAAGGCCGTGAAATCCTGGAGGGACTGCCCTTGAGTGTTTTTTAATGTCTTATGGTGCTCACTCACCAGCATATTTGTTGTTGTGGTGCACGTAGGCTACTCCTGATTTTGTCAGTCATCTCATATTCTGTCCTATTCATGGTGGCCTAGTAGTGGACATTGCGCCGTCATCCCATGCTTTAGTAGGGGGGCCTGCCTTGATAATCCTGCATAAGGGCCCGGTGTTGGCTTAATACGCCACTTCTCAACAAGGTCTTTTATGTCACTTTGGAAGAAGAACTGATTGATGAAGTGGAGCTCTTTTTGTAATAACCCTTTAGTCAAACAGCAACCATAATGATAGTTCTGTAGTAACATTTAGAATGATACTCAACTGCACTGTCATTGTAAGACTCCTATAGGAATATCAGTCTGCATAGTCATATGAGCACATAACAATTACAGTAAGGTCCTACTTTAAACAGAAGCCCAGAGAATAATGTGGGGAAATAACCAATTTATTGACATAAACTATGGGTTTACAGGAAAATTAGAAAATATGTAGTTTCCCCCCCTTAAAACACATCTTATTGAAATAAAATCCAAGTACGACATACCCACTTTGAGCTCTTTCCCGAACACGGTCCTCTCTGCCAGGGCCGAGCAGTTCCAGCGTCCGTGTCTAAACTGAAATTGACATTCGTTGATGCCCATCTGAACTCCCTCTCCGATCACTATGATCGCGTCGGGTCGGCTCTGACAGATAGTCCTCTGACGGGGGGCCAAGCCGGGGATTTTATTACAGATGATGCTTGCTCCCAGTGCAACCACCGACGACAGGCCACTGCGGGAAAGGTGAGAAGTACAATATAAATTCCGCAGGTGTTTTACTACATACCTTTGTGGGGACATTCATCTTAGGAAATATACACAGGTCTGATGACATTCCTATAACAATGCTTTAAAAAGTTTCATCAATTAAACTATAGCCCACCCGCACCCTTTCTCTCACTTTGAGGGTCCTCGTTTTTCTACAACTCTGCAGAATCTGTCAGAGGTATGAAGCAGGCTATTAACAGCTCTAATTTTCTTAAATTCAGCTAGACTTCCCCCCCAGCATTCACTCTGAAATCCTAATTGCGCCTGTGTAAAGTGCACTGCCAACCTGCAGCACATCCTAACTCACCCGATCTTCAGATACAAAACTCCAAGGCAAAGGAAGAAATGGAAAATCCAGCGCCGTGCCTTCCTACTCATGGTGCTCAGCCCAGCCGGTGGCTGAATGCTCTGCTGTTGCAACAACCAGCCTTACTTCTCTCTCGAATCCCGCGGGGTGTCCAGGAGCTCCCAGCTGCAGACGTGAATACAGTTCCTCGGGATAAACCAAAGTTTGTGGAAATTAACTCGTTTTGATTTCATTTGGTAGGTGTCCGGTGGTGTGAGCCCCAGGTGGAGCATTGGGGCTGTTGTTTTCAGGTAAGCAGCTCGGTCTCTACCTTTTCTATGAGGGCGTGTTCTGCAGAGGATCAGCCTGAGAGCAGCCTGCAGGTACACGCTCAGATCATCCAGGACACAGTTCAGCTCGTCCCACTCGTTACTGCATCTGCTCTCCCGGAAACCGCATCATCCGTGCTCACTGCATGTCTGAAAGACAACCAACCAAATACCGGCCCTTTTTATTTCTTTCCCATCAATGAACGCCCCTCCCATCGACTGACTTACTACGGTTACTGTTATCTGGGCAATTTGTGAACCCCTCGCTCATCTCCATCAAACTACGTCATGCGCGTCACAACGGCGGCAGACGGACAGCGGTTACCTAGACTACCATGTACTTTACTTCCACGTACATTCAAAAGTCAAAAGTCTGCTTTATTGTCAATTTCTTCACATGTCAAGACATACAAAGAGATCGAAATTACGTTTCCCTCTATCCCACGGTGGAGACAAGACACGCTTGTCATGCTTCTATTGAAATATTGTACATTTTACTTCACTACATTTATCTGATTAGTTACTGCTTACTTTACAATATACCATCTGGCATATCAAACATGTTTTCTTATATAATATTTTGCACTGGTAAATATGAAAACACTGAATAAAGTAGCCTAGTTTAAATGAGTTGAAGCTCGACCAGCATTTTAAATCGTATTTTTATTTAAAGTAACCATATGACAATGTATCTATAAAAACAATCCAGAATAATTTAATTAATAGCCTAATAATCTAATCAAAAAACATTATTCATAATTCTACTTTTAATACTTTCAGTACATTTTGTTGGTAATTCTTGTGTACTTTTACTTCTTTTTAATTAAAAACTTGAATGCAGTCATTGTACATCATACAATGTCTTTTTTTCATTTGTAGTATTGCTACTTTTACTTAAGTAAAGTATCTGAGTACCCACATCTTAGTATAGGTTGTCTGCCAAACATAACAGTTCAATGCTAATTAGAATGGAAAATACAAAATTCATAAATGACACATTTTGACAGCAGGAAAATAAACCTACAGACAATAAGAGGAAAAATAATAGTAATAACTGTTTGACAGGATCAGATCAAAGCTGGTCCTCACTTGTGACCATTATTTCCTCAATGATTCACAGACCAAGTTAAGGGACTACACCGCCACCTATTGATACAACTGTGTAACTACTATCCCCATGTTCAAAAGTGCATGGCCAAAGGAACCTGTAGAACAAATGCAGCTAGGCTCCATCAGGTAGAGTGCACAGACCCAGAGAAAGCAACCAGTGCTCCTATGCTGGTGTTCTGTATGTTACTTAGTTTCTGATGAAGAGCTAGTTGTCTGAGGGGAAATATTACGCAAAATAGTCTCCCTACTGATCCTGAAAAGGAGGACAGAACTTGGCCGTGTTATTCAAATGAGTCACTGACGGGAGATGTGATGTGAGCGGACGAGAGAGAGCTACCGGAGTAGAGGAGGGCATTCAGCAGTGAAGATATGTGGATGTGCAGTAGGCTATAGTAAACTATAGTATATACTTGCTAAAGTCTGCAGTGTGAGCCAAATGCAGCAGTTCCTCCAGAACAACGGAGGTGTCGTGTCTTGTCTCCCGGCCGCCGTTGAGAGTAACACGGTATAAAAGTAATGAAATTACAGTAACATTTTCCTTTTTGCTGTTAAGCAGTAATATAATGCATTACTAATTCAATTTCGGTAATATTATACCCGTTACAATCTCAGTAACACGAGTTTTACGCATTTTAATCCACCAACACAGCGAGACATTTCGTTAAAGAGAAAAAAGTCTGAGAGTAAAAGAGAAACATTTCCTGTTGCTGGGATTCAATGTTTGAGATGACTGCATAGACATATACATTTGTGTGTATGGTACAGACAACACTTGTGTCCCAACAGGTAACGGTACAGACACCTGTGTCCCAACAGGTAACGGTACAGACAACATCTGTGTCCCAACAGGTAACGGTATGGACCACATCTGTGTCCCACCAAGTAACGGTACAGAAAACACCTGTGTCCCAGATTCAGATTAATAATACAAAATATTATGAGACAGTAATATTGTAATAAAAATAACAGTAACTACAGTCAGACAGTAACTACTAACTACAGACAGTAACTACTAATCTAAATATGTACTACATTTTGGAAATACATTGGGGTTTGAAAGTTTGGGCACCCCAGGTAAAAATTTGTATTGATGTGCATAAAGAAGCCAAGAAAAGATGGAAACATCCCCAAAAGGCATATATGTCACAAAAAGATTTTATTTCCATCATTTACACTTTCAAAACAATGAGAAAAAAAAAAAAAAAAAGACATCTGCAAAAGTTTGGGCACCCTACAGAGTTAATACCTTGTACTGCCCCCTTTGGCAAGTATCACAGCTTGGAAACGCTTCTTGTAGCCAGCCAAGAGTTGTTCGATTCTTGTTTGAGGTATCTTCGCCCATTCTTCCTTCCAAAAGTCTTCCAGTTCTTTGAGATTTCTGGGCTGTCTGTCACGCACTGCTCTTTTGAGGTCTATCCATAGATTTTCAATTATGTTGAGGTCAGGAGATTGTGAAAGCCATGGCAAAACCTTCAGTTTACGCCTCTTGATGTAATTCCTATGGATTTTGAGGTGTGTTTAGGATCATTATCCATTTGTAGAAGCCATCCTCTCTTTAACTTCAGCTTTTTCACAGATGGCATCGAGTTAGCGTCCAAAATTTGCTGAAATTTTATTTAATCAATTTTTCCTTCTACTCGTGAAATTTTCCCTGTGCCACTGGCTGCTATACAACAAGGTTTTCTTCTGATGACTCTTCCATGAAGACCATATTTGTACGAGTATCTCTTTATAGTGGAATGGTGTGACACAACTCCAGTGTTTGCCAGGTCTTTCTGGATGGATCATGCAGTCAAACGTGGGTTTGGACTTGCTTTTCTCACAATCCTGCGAGCTGTTTTTCTTGGTCTTTCAGATCTTGCTTCCACTGTTCCTGATGACTGCCATTTCTTAATTACATTCCGAACAGAGCATACTGGCATCTGAAAATGCTTTGCTATTTTCTTATAGCCTTCTCCTGCTTTGTGAGCAACTATTTTCAGTTTCAGTTTTCTAGACAACTGCTTAGAAGAACCCATGGTGCTGATTGTTGAGGGTGGGCATTTAAAACCTTAAGGTCGACATCACCTGGTCTTTCCAGACAATGATTGAGAACAACCTATGACACTGTCAGGGTCTCATCTTTCCAAAGGGGGCGGTGCATGCTAGAAACTCTGCAGGGTGCCCAAACTTTTACAGACGTAATTCTTTTGTTTTCTGAAAAATTCTAAAAATCTAACTTTTTGTGGCATATAATACAAATGTCTAGTCTGTCATTTGATGCCTTTTGGAGATTTTTCAATCTTTTGGCTTTTTTATGCACATTAATACAAATTTTTACCTGGGGTGCCAAAACTTTCAAACCCCACTGTAACTTGTCCAACACTGTTACTGGCTGCTGAGTGGCGTTATAAAAGCTGAAAAATGAACTGAGGACCACAATGTCACAGATCATCACTTTCTTTAAGCTTTCTTCAATCCTGGCCACCAAACATGAACTTGTTAGAGATCTCCATTATGAAGCTATTGTGCACCAGTTTGCATATTTTAAGTAAAGAAAGGAGGACAGAATCAATCAATTAAATCGAGCCATAACATGCCTTAGTGGAAGAAGTTGGCCTATATTTTTAAATATACCTATACAGGGAAGCACAATATGTTTTTTTTTTTACTAACAATAATAACCTGCTCATAATAGCTGGTAGTATATTGGTTGCAGTAAATCGATATAGAGGCTACATTAAGTTACAAATAAACAGTTTTTTCAACAAAGCCATATTGAACACTGGTGGATCTGAACGGAAGCATTGAGAACTTTGTAAGATAGTTAATTAAAAAGATAGATAATGAAGACAGTAGCGTTCATGTTTACATTGCAGGCGCCATCTTGGAAAACAGTCATGATCAGTCAAACTATGAACGCCGTGCAACCAGTAACATAGCTCAAACACAGCGTAGTTCCACTGGTCATGACTGTTTTCCAAGATGGTGCCTGCCTGTAAAATTGAACGCTACAGTCCTTATAATCTATCTTTTTAATAAAGTGTCTGTACACTTACAAAGTTCTCAATGCTTGGGTTTGCATGCAGGGACCCTCATTATGCTACTGTGGAAGTGGGGTGCTATTTTGAGGCTCGAGTCCTGCACAGTAGAGTAACGATTACTAAATGTGTTAAAAGGGTGCCAGGCACCACTAAAGCATATCAGTTCTTAATGGAAATATATATATATTTTTTTTTTTACTTAAAATTAAAGTGCAGTATTTCAAATGCAATGAATTGAAAACGGCTAATTTTTTTTATCAAAAGGGAAAGTGTCATTGTGTAAAAAATATAAAACATTTAGTGCAACATAACCCAAACAGTTTTTTTTAAGATTATTTTTTGGGCATTTTAGTGCAGGATTTATACAGGACAGCTGAAGACCGCAGGGCAGAGTCAAACCCACGGCTGCTGCGTTGAGTAAACACAGCTCTGTTTTATTTTCATGTTCCTCTGCAAGTAAAATACAGTTCAGGATTTGACCATGGGGCAGCTGTGCGATGGTGTGTGAATTTTTCGCCTCGGCCACCAGTGTGTAAAAGCTCTTGAAGTAGTCGTTAAGACTAGAAAAGTGTTCACACACCTTTTCCAAGGTCAAATTCAAGCACTTTCAAGGTCTATTTTAAAGCGTTTTCCAGCGCCTTACAACACCATAAATTACACACCAAATTATTTAGTGTTTTTGTCACATTTAAAGACATAATGCTATAAACAGCCAAAATTGTGTTTCGTAATAGCAGAGGGATCAGATATTTAAACAAAACAAGTTTTATTTTCAAAACGTATCACAGTAAGTAGACTCTGCTTGCTATCTAACCTGCCTGAGTCAATGTAAGTGGGAGGATTTGAGCCGAATGACATGCAGCTGGGTCATTCTGTGTCAAATCAGACTAAATCCAGGAAATCAACTGCACCCTCTTAGATTTTGCTCAAAGTTTATGCTAACCTTAATGTCAAGTCTTTTCACACTTATTTTCCAAATCTAGGGCATGCTGTACAAACTAATGGTTCTGTCATATTAACATGTTTGTCTTCCACCCTACAAAGTTTGGGCTGCCAGTCTCTCTCTAACCTGAATAATACCTTCCATTATATTATATGTCCAGATATTGCTTCCTAGATAATTTGACATTCAGGCTGTAAAACTTAAGACAAGATTTGAACAGAAATATTTTACAGGTTTTGGTTTTGGGACACATTCTTGATATATACAAGGCTTGATCAAAATCTGAGACAGTAACAACCTTTAATTCCATTTTAACCCAGAAGCCTTTGACAGTGCACAGGCACCTGCCTGAAAAATAGCCTATATTAATTAAAAATTCTGTATTTCATTGTCAAGACATATACATGTATCTACTGGAATAGAGCAGTGTAACTATTATATAAGGTCTTCCTCAACCTTACAGTGGGCTACTAGCTACGTAGCTAGTAATGTTCACTCAGCGTTTTGTTGTTAAACTGTGTAAAAAGAGCGGTGCCGTTAAATCACTGGTTTCAGGTACGTACAGTACTGTCTGGATGGGTTCAAGGTAACGGTAGGTAGCTACCATTAGCAGATAAGCCAGTTGTAAGAAAAAAAAAAAATCTAGAGGAAACACTAACATTACCACACCAAGCAGGGCCAGATTAACAATTTCATGTGCCCTGGCCCAAAGAAACAATTGCAAATTCAAGCATTTTCAAGCATTGTATCCAAAATTCAAGCACTTTTCAAATATCAAAATTCAAGCATTTAAGGATTTCAAGCACCCGTAAGAACCCATACTATATAACAGGCTAAAACGTTGACGAAAGGGGATGTTATAGGGCAACTTTATTTATATCCTGCATCCTACACATCTACATGTCTTTCCCTATCAACTCGCCAAATTCTTAAGTTATGGATTGAATTGCTTCTTTCTAAATCGGCATGCAGAGCCTGTTGCTCTGGTTTAGTGGCTGTCTCCTTGAGTTGTCAACAGACACACTGACGTGATGGCTTCATAAAGCACCCTCATATTGGAAGGATTTCCACTAGCATAAGCCAGATGTGTTGTTTTCCTGTTAGGTAACACTAAATCCGTAATGCTCCCATACAGCAGACTGAGACTGACTTTTTAACTGAAATTTGAGGCTAAAATGAACAGAACAATACATACATGACCCCCAACAGTTTGGAAATTTAACATGAACCGTTCCATCTATAGTTTACAGTGTCACTTTTTTGGGACCTCTTTAACAGCCTGAAAGGTCTAGTGGTCCTTAACGCCCTTGAAGATTAATGTATGACTACCATTTAATATAAATAAAACTGAAGAAATGCCACTCCTCAGGGAAGGCTATAGATTGTATAGTTATCTCCCAAACAGGGCAAAATCACCACCCTACAACTATACAATCTACTACCTCACACTGTGTAAGCAACTGGGATACAACTTTTTATCAACATCTTGATCCATGCAAACTGGCCTCCAGAAGACTGAGACGTGTGTTTGGCACTTTGAGAAAGACAGTAGGTTGAATAGTTATCTCCCAGTGCAGGTGTGACCCTAAAACTATACAACCTACTACCTCATCCCACGGTGCAAACAAAGCTGTTTTCTGCAGTGACAGTGAAGACCAGGGCAGATTTAATGATGAAGAGACCCCTCGGACCAAGGACAACGTCCAGCTGAATAGACATCATCTGACACAGGCAGTCAGCGGAGACCTTCAACTGTGGAGAAAAAGTAACATGGGTGGAAAGTTAGGTTCTACTATAAGGATGTAACAATAAACTCAACTTTAATTAACAAAATGAAATTACTGAAATATATTCCTTTATATAAACTGTGTAAAACAGCAGGTGTCCTCTTATCAAAAGTGCAACTGAAGTAATATTTTATCTTGAATAACAAAAATTAAATTAAAAAAGATTAAAAGACATGCTTGTTTATTGCTAAGGCCTTGTGGTTACATTTAAATGGTTTATTTAAAATGTAAAAAATAATGTTTTTCACCAGTCATTTGCTATTAACCAACTTTTTGTGAATAATGTCCCTGATGGCCCCTCATATATTACTCTCACATATATTAAACATTAGAAACACAGGATGACTAACGTTAATAAAAAAGCGCTGCCTACAATCTCTCTGACAACGGCGGGACCGCTGTAGGACAGAAAGACATTTTCATGTCTCCGTGTGTTGCACCACAGAGATTCAGTTAGAAAACTCTGTGGTTTCAAGTTTGGTTGCCATATCTGCTTTTTTATGTTACATGTTTGCTTATATGAGGCTCGTTAAGTTACTGCTGATGAAAACCCAACATTTCCTGATATACCGGGGGGGGGGGGCTATTTTAATTCCAAAGGCCAAGGGAACTTTATCAGGATGTATAGTATCCTGGATCCATGAAATAACTGGCCTTTAATAATAAAAATCTGCCTGCCTCTATGGGAATTTAACATAGGGGTATGTATACTTATGCCCCCTGCATTTTAAGGAGGAACAGTTATTTATTTACAATACATTATTCATTCACAAAGAAAATTGGTGTCCTTAAAAGGTTGGATTTTTCCTTTTTTTTTTTAAATAAGGCATTAAGATCAATTTCCAAAAGATTATTTTTTATTCCTCTTTTTTGTATGTAAACTTATGAGCACAACTGTAGGTGCCAAAATAAACCTGTTTGGTACTGCCAATTTGTTTTGTTTTGTCAAGGTAAAAAAAAAATGTGGTAGAGAATCGTGATTTCAATTCTAAGCAAAATAATTCATATTTTTTCCCGAATCGTGCAGACCTACAGAATACCAGCTGATCTGAGTGGGCAGCTGTTCTTTAATATGTAGTAATATCTACATTGCCCATTATCAGCAACCATTCATCCAATGTTCCAAAGGCACATTCTGTTCACAAACACATAATGTAATCTGAAAACTGCTGGCCTGGTTAAAAAAAACAAAAAACAAAACAATGCAACTGATCTCAGCTGGTATTCTGTCTATAATGGAGGGCAATGGACATTTCTAAGTGACCCCAAACTTTGGACCCGTAGCGTATCCCACAACAGGCTGTGATGTTTTTTTTCAGGTTAGTGGGGGTGCATACCAGTTAAAACCAACATAAAAAAGCGCTTCAATGTTCCCTCAGCATATTGTGTGAACGATGTAAAATGAGCAGGGATGTTAATCACCTAGTTCAGGTTTTGGAACAATGTTTAGTAGTGAGATTTGGAAATAATAAATCATTCTCAACCTCTAGGGTGATTTTGTAGGGGAGGGCACCTACATTAAAAATGAAAATGAACTTTTCTTATGTAAACTTTAAAGTTTTAGCACCAGAGGAAGTAAAAGCTGTGACTTCTCTTCTGAAATGAAAAGTTAAGTAAAATATGCTGGTTGACTGACATGACACCATTGTGTTATATAATACTATCAATCCAGGCTAAAGTCAATAATATTAATAATGCATGCACGTTGCTTCCTCTAAATGTCAGGTTGTGGTCAACTAGTGGGGCCTGCTTGTTTGTTAGACAAACTGATCAACACTGATTGTGATTGGTGGTTGGCAGTGCAGGCAAACCCTGCTTGTCACACACTAGCAACAAACTCCAAGAAGACTTAAATCTGTGAAAATGAGGTTATATCAGATGTACTGTAGACTTCGGTTGTAGATTAATGTGCATTTCCAGCTTCATGGCTTCGGAGCGTTACGTTAGCTGGGACAGACGCCTCGATTACTTAGGCTAACTATATTAGCTTTAGCCTGGCTGGTAGCAGCTTTCTGGCAAATCTGCAGCGAAAAATGTCTGGGAGACGTCGTGATAACGTTGCATTAATCAGGTGATTTATTCTGTGCAGCGTACATAACACACTGACTACTGTCAGTACTACTACTTCACTACCCACTGACAGAGTAGATTTTTCAGATATTTTTACTTTACTATTTCTTTTTTTGGCAACTTTTTACTTTTACTACTTACATTTTAACATGAATATCGGTACTTTCAACTCCTTACATTTTACAAAACTGGCTTGTTACTTTAGTTTTGTACTAAAGGTTGTCTTTCAGGTGTGATTGTGACTGCATGTCGAAGAATAGCGAGGACATGTGCCTCACACAAAAAGTGAGAAAAAAGAAAAAGAGACTAGCTGTCCGGAAGATAATCAGCTGAGATCGTGTCCTTGAGAACTGTGAGTCGTATAACTTAGTTCAGTTCATTTAAGCCTGTTGCTCACGTTTGTATTTTAGGTGCATTATTTAAATGCTACAGTTACACTGCATTAAGATAATGTAATTAATAGTGGGTTATTGTTATTTACTAGCATATATGATTCCTATGCAATGTTTATGGTTGCCTTTACAATGTTATTTATTTATTTTATCTCACACACACACACACACACACACACACACACACACACACACACACACACACACACACACACACACACAGACAGAGAGAGCGAGAGAGCCATAGCAGAGCCATGCCCATGTTCGTCCTGTTGCTTGATTGTAATAAAGCATCAAAAGAGAGAAGTCTCCCTCTGTGTTTTAACAGACACACCTGGGGTGAAGTTGAAAACCAGAATCAGCTTTAAATACAGTCCTAATCTAGTCCTCACTAACACATTTAATAAAGTTTAATACTAAATTTAATCTAATTGGATGGTAATATGCAGACTTCTCAGAGAATCACAATTGTATGGCAGACAGCCATTTAAAATGTAGCCAATGGCATAGAAAGAGCCTTTTTCTCCATGTCCACTGTAGTTTCTCAGCGAGTAACATCTGTCTCGTCCAGGTAGCTTTGTCATTCAGAAGGCTACTTTTACTTTTATACTTTAAGTACATTTCCAAGCCTGTACTTTGTTACTTTTACTTGAGTAAAAAAGTTAAATCAGTACGTCTACTTTTACCAGAATATTTTTTAAAAACAAAAAAAACTATGCAACGCCAAAGCTCATTACATGGTTGACAGGCCTTTTTTTAAATATTCATTCATCAAAATCATTTATGACAAATAAATGGTTCTGATAAATTAATATTTAAAAAATAAAAACGGACTGTGTGAATGTTATGAGCACTGGCGTTGCATAGTTTGTCCACCAGAGGACATTCTACAACATCCCTGTTGGCAACACTGATTATTTTTTTTTTTGTTAATGTGTTTTTCTACATTTATCAGAACTTTAATATATTTTGATGGTCCTCTGTTCTATTGTGACAATAAAACAAATCATTATCATACTATTTTAGTGACAACTCATAAATAACTACAAATAACTATTGTTAGGGAATAAGGAGTTTCTGGATTTAAAAATCCATATATCGGCCAATATATCGGCTTATTGGAATTTTAAAATATTCGTATCGGTCTTAAAAATCCTTTATCGGTCGGGCTCTAACCGGGACGGATAGCGGTACTCCTTCAACTGGCAATGGAAGCTAACGTTAGCCTGGTGTTTGATCGGAGTTGCAGCACAGCTATAAATGTGCGGAGTACTGAAGTTTAACATTTAGCTAGCCAACGTGACTGGTCATTTCAGAACAACACATTATTTGGATGTGAACACCGGTAGTAAAGTCGGACTAAAGGAACAGCATGCCTGAAGAGCTGTAATGTTGCACCGCCCTCAGCCAGCTCAGTCAGTTAATCACTCCGAGCAACTTACTGGCTAACACTAGGCTATAGAGCTAAAAGCTAACAGCTAACGCTAGCTACCAGCAACATGGTTGCCCACAAAAGTAAAGGTCAGATAAAAACAGCTGGCTCTTCTACTAAAAAGCAATAACACGGGTTATTATAACGCGTTGTAAAGATCACATGTGCGGGCACTGAGGTATATGTCATAAATATATGATTAATACAGAACACCCACCTGTCTGCCATGTCGCTCCTCCACGATCCGACTGGTGCTTCTTCTTGGTGGTTGATTGGCGCAGCTCACCGCGGCGCATTTCTTCCCCTGCTGGTTCGGAGTGTATACTACAGCAATAACTCGGATCACAATCAACGTGATCCGATTTATTGCTGTAGTATACACTCATATATATATATATATATATATATATATATATATATATATATATATATATATATATATATTAGTCAAAATATTTCAAAATTAAATAAATGCCGAGTTTATCCATGTGCAGGACATTCCTATCATTGCACCATAGCCGATGATTGACTGCATTGATATTCTGCCTTCTTTGATATTTTCTGCATGATATCCAACTCCTCCTCCTCTTATACCGTATTAGTAAATGGAAGTCGCATTTCCTCCCATAATCGTTTGTTGTTCTGTACTATAAGAACTTAAATCTTGTGACAGTTAGTTGATAAGAAATTGTCACATTGGAAATGCAATAACTTTAATCATATTTATCATTAGTAGCGTTATTAGGACACGTGTTGGCTAAATCCAGTAACTCTCTGATAGAGTGAGTGAATATGGTTGTGTTTGTGAACATTATGTTGTATTGTGAGTATATGCTAGTTCCTGTAATTTTAACCGGCCAACCACCAGTTTTTTGGTTTGGTATTGAAATAGTATCATTAATATGATCATATGCCATATATCAAGCCTTGTGATATATAAATAAGAAAAATGTTTCCTTAAAATCATGGCAAGCTGTTTTTAATAATTGATCTTCTCAGCTGAGATGTTATAACTAAGAAGTAATATCAGGTGTTACGAAATCAACAAACTGATCATTCTAATCATGAATAATGATTGCTTATTACTTATAGGATGGCATTATAAACACAGAATCACAAGTGAAACTGTGTGAAGTCTCACATTTATAAGATCCAAATCATGTTGAATTCACATACACAACAGTTTTTCATGTGAAGCAGTATTCCCTGCACAGCAATGACTGTATGATTGTATTGCATCACTTTCATCTGTCATGTTTCGTGAGTAAAGGTCTGAAGATGATATTCTTTGATACCAAGAGGCATTTGTATAATAACGTACACTTTTGAGATTCAATGGTGACTACCTCTTTAGAGTTAAATAGGTTTAGATGTTTGACCACTGTGACAACATCAGGAGAAACACTTTTCCTTCCCCTTGTATGCCCAACTGCTGATAAGCCTAACTGGTAAATGTATATAAAAAGATTTGCACACAAACTTCACACAGCTTGCAGTAAATTGTTTAATTCTGTTAGAAGTAGCCTGTTTGACAATGAAAAAATAGTGCTGTTGAAAATTCCTCACTTATGCCCTTCATATTATTATTATCACCATCAGTGTTGCAGATCTAGATTACATTCCACATATGAGACATTTGAGGTGAGAGGCCACACACACACACACACACACACACACACACACACACACACACACACACACACACACACACACACACACACACACACACACACACACACACACACACACACACACACACACACACACACACACACACACACACACACACACACACCCCACCAGCATGCCACAGAGTCCAGGCAGAGGCCATTTGGGTTGAGGCAGAGAACAACTGCAACAGTGGAGGCAGATTGATGTTTGACAAATGCATGCACAACAGAACAGTAAGAGGTGTTTGGTGCACGCAGTATTAAGGACATACATTGATTGGAAAATCAAATGAACTGTGGCCTGTTGAATTTGCATTGCCATAACAATGGCCACAGTTTGCATTTTACTCTAAAAACACTTTACATTTTACACAAAGAAAGCAACTTTTCAACTTATCAGGTTATAGTTATTAATCCAAATGCTGCATTTCAAATAAAAAGATCTGAATAAATAAGACACATTATATCATATACACAGTGTAAAACACATTTTGGTTTAAATAAGAAATAAGACCAACAGCATTGACAGCTTAAATAACATTACATAAACATCATGAGAACCATTCTCAGTCATTTTCCTAGCAACTAGTTCGACAATAAAAGCACATCTAGTCCCTCACAAATATTACAGGAGAACAGATACTTTCAAACAGAGCACAGTGGCACATTAACCAAAAGAATGGCAGTGCTTGGAGTCTATTAAAAGCATACAAGAAAAATAAAATGCTAAAGATTTAAATGACAGTCTTCAAATACCTTAAAGACTAGATTGGCAGATCTCAGCAGTATCTGATGCAAGGAACTGACTGAAAATACAATAATGCCCCCAAAGTGGAAACTTGTTTGTGAGTCTTCTTCTTGTCTGTTGCAGCTGGATCAGGAGTCTTCATTCTCCTCCACAGCTTTGTCACACAGCTCATGAAGAATGGGAGTCAGGGTTGCTTTAAGTGTTGTGTACAAAGACTTGTTCTTCTCTAAGGCAGGGTCAATCTGGAGAGAAAAGAAAAAAATAAAACTCAATACTAAATGCCAAACATTAATCTATTTAATATACACCATATGTTAATACTCACCTGAGTAAACGCTTGTATTGTTTGGTTGAGAAAACTATTCTCCACTTCTTCAGGCATTGGCAGGAGATGAGCAGCACAGTCAAGGATACACAGCAACGTGAGTCTGTGGCCCTGACAGCAAGAAGAACAAGGATGATACTATCATATTACATGATTACAATATCTCATAAATCATAGAAATAAAACAGTCCAAAGCCAAATGATAACCTTTAAATATGTGCGTTATGTAGCCCATATTAAACACTCTGGAATAGCAGTGTTTACATATTACAAAGACAGTAAATATCACAGTATGGCTGTGTGTCATCGAACCACTACTTTACTAAACAGTTTAATAGAGGCTGTCATATAAATGATATAGCTGAGATGATTGCAGATTACTGCTACACACGGCATTACAGATAACTAATCTACAGTTGTGTTATATAAAATAATAACAGTCCAACATCACTAACCTCATACTGTACATCATATTTTTTGGTAGAAGTGATATTTCTACATGGCAAATAGTTTACTAGTAAGTGTTGTAGAGTCAGAGAAAACCAACAGACCCATGACATGCATGCTGCTCAGTCTGTGTAATTGAATCTGTAATTGAAAAGGGCATGTTCAAAATAATAGTGTTGTGTTGAATTAGTGAGGTGATTGATTCTGTTAACAGGTGTCAATTATGGCCCATATTTAAGGAAGGAAGGAAGCAAATGTTGTTTGTTGTGTGCATGCTGGTTATAGTGCATTTCACACTTTAGCAAAATGGCTCGTTCCAGACATTGCTCTGAGGAACAGCGGACTTTCATTAAAAAGTTGATTGGTGATTGCTATTATTCTGAACACAACTGTACAAAAGATGTTCCCACAACGTAAGAACTGTGAACAGAGGTGTGAAATAAAGACATGAAATAATGTCTTCCAACACTGGACACAACACAATAAACAGTAATATCCAAATCTAATCCAAATGTGTTTATAAAGCCCATTTAAAAACCACTACAGTTGGCCAAAGTGCTGGACAATCAAAGCTAAAAAAAAAACAACACAACTAGAACTAGAAATAGAGGAACCTCCATATGTATGTTTGAGTGTGTGTGTCCGTTTTCTTTCAAAGAATTGTTCATCCAATATAGTTTACATTTGGTATTGCTGGGTGCCCTATGAACCTGCCGTTTAGAAAGCCGTTTGGACAGCGTTGTATATCACACCTTTTATGCATTATTCGGTTAACAATGATTCTGGAGAAAGCTACAAGTAGCAATACCACAGGCCAAGCAATCAATCTGGTTTCAAACGGCCTCTGTAGTAAAAACACAAAGACCATTTGGAAAGACAATATGACAGTACTATAGAAAGGCAACTGTCTTAGTGTGTTACATGAACATTAACACAACAAAAGTGTTGCCCAATTTTACCTGCAGGACACTTGAAATAGTTTATTTTAAAAGATCACACTCAAATGTTCAATGGCAGCTAAATACACACGTAAATATTCTGCAGACTTGCAATTCAAAGAAAGAGGTTTAAGTTGCCTTTTTCACTGGCTGGTGTAAGGTTTAGATTAAAAGTAGTCAATAACATCACATATAATGTAGATTTAATTTAAAATGTAATTTTAAAATGATTGTTATTACTATTTTAAAACAATGTCAATTTTACAACTTTGGTGGCGGATGATGGGGACCTCTGCTGATGACGTTTTATAATAGCCTATATGCTTTTAAATGGAGTAAAACAATGGAACAGCTGAGTTCAATATGCTACTCTATTAAAATACTTAAATCCCACTAAATAACTAACTTTAGCTTAATCTGAAGCCACAGGGCCTCATTAGTTCTCCCATACTTTAAGTTTGACAAGTTACATTACTTCAGACACCTTTGATCTGAACAAAAGGACATTGTTTCAATGTTTACGCACGTTACAAAAATGAGCCCGTATTCACATTGTTGGTTAAAAAGTTAAACTTTTTTTTTTTACAGACATCGGAAAAACTAAATAATCAGCCCGTTTTTGTTTTACACTTCAATGCCCTGACTTGTAAGGTCACCAAAGTTCAAAAGGTCACCATTAGGGGTGCAACAGATTACAAAACTCACCGTTCGGTTGATAATCACAAAAAAGGGATGACAATATATATTGTTTAAATGTTTTCCATTTATCACTTAATGAACTGTCACAAAACAGCGCATTCTAGCCGGGGAGCGGAGTACCGCTGATACAACGGAACTCTGTAGCCAGCGTCAGGGCATTTGGAGTTCTTCCACTCCTCTAGTAGCCATGACATCTCCATCAACTGTTTATAAAATGCTCTGTTCACATGAACATACCATTGATTTTAGAATGCACTGTTCACATGGATAGAAACTTGCGTTGCCTGTATCTTTTCAGAGCAACCCTCCATAGAGATTTATCAGCCTACTTTAAGTTACAGCAACAGTAAAAATGTATATCACACTATTATTAAAGTGAAACTTTGCAATTATTCCGTGGTTCACATGCATTCTGAATCATGAGCGTTGAGCCGTAGGTCCATTGTACCACTAGTCACCATCCAATCATTTTTTGACACAGTCTTGTTTATATGTCTCAGTTTGTGTTGTGATCTGGGAAACCAACATTTCCGACCACACTTAAAGGCAGCTTTGGAAAAAAGAGAGAAAATAAAAGGCAACAAAGCACGAGATGAAGTATTTCAGGGCACATAGTCACAAAATCCTGGGCAGTTTAGCGCTTGTGTTTCGTTTTTTTTTTTTTTAAGTGTTTAAAACATTTTCACAGTAACATTACGGAACTTGCACAACAAGTCACATGATTGCCCACAGCAGGTCAACGTCTCCAAAAGTTGATTTGGACTTAACATTTTGCTGCAGGCATTCAAAGCAAAACGGAAAGATGCGAGTTTTTACCGGACTGTCTGACGAGTGACGACCGACACGGTGTGTGTGAATGAATGCCCAGCCAGTTTGAAAACCATACCACACCAGGCTGCTACAGTATAACATTACAGACCTCTACAGACTGCTCACTTGTACTCAACACCTCTGTTCTTGGCTAAGATAGATGACATAGTGCTGAATTAATTAGCCAGTGGCTAGCGTACATTTAGCAAGTAGCTTAATCCGAAAAAAAACACCAAATTGAATTTCAGCCTGCACACGTTTAAAAAAAACAATCCCAAAATTGAAAATCGAATACCCATTGAACTAATTTTTGAATATTCGGATCCAGTCCTAGTTCTGACACACGCAGGAAGTAGAGCGGGTAGTCCTTTGATCACAAGATTGGCAGTTTGATCCCCGGCTCCTCCTATCCTCTAGAGAGTTAGACACTGAACCCCAGGTTGCTCCCAATGGGCAGAAAAGGATCTTGGATTGGTGTATGAATGTGTGCGTGAATGAGAGTTGTAATGCACTTTTGTCCAGTAAAGTAGAAAGGTGCTGTATAAATGCCTTTAAAACTTAAACAATGAAAACACACTCAGCAGCATCATAATTAGTTTTACAGTGTTACTGGACATGTGTTAAAAGCTGTCTAAAAGCAAGGCGTTATCACTGCTTCACACAGATATTCAACCCAGCTACCTTTCTTAGTGAATTGAGGGCGTTCTGTGGGTTTACATTCTTCTCGCAGAGGGCTTTGACTTCTTCTCTGCTGATGACTGGGTCCTTGAGCTGCTCCAGCCATGACCACATCAGACTTGACAGGACCAGAGGATCTCTCTCCATACACAGCCTCTCCCACGCTCCCTCTCTGGAGTTCAGCTCTGTCTGAATCACAACAAAGAGCATAATGAAATGAAGTGTCACAAGGCAGGAAATGCAGGTTTAAATCGGGAATAACAATGTGCTAAGGTTATGGTTTTGTCTGTTATAACACAGCTCATTGATGAACAATAAGCACTGTCTATAAGGTTGTGTTTTAGGGTTGAAAATGAATGCTTAGGAGCTCTGAATGTGTGTTGTATAGCATATTTGTCAGACACAAAGTGAACTGTGGATACATTTTTTAATTTTGAACATTAGCTGAAGAGATGAGCAAGTGCCAGATTGCTCATACTGAAAAGAGTAGTGGAGGAAGCAAAATCCTGCATGTCACACTGGGGGAATTAGAGTCTCCTAGGATCAAGGTTTTCACCCAGCAATTCCCAGAATAACAGCTTGGTTTCTAAAAAGGGGTATGGGTAGAACTGGATGTTACATTTTCACCATTATTTGTACAAATGAAAAGTATTGAGGAGATGATGATTAGAGTTCTGCTGTGCCACAGTATCTCAGACATCCTGTTGCTTCCTGCGGATACTTCACATCTCCCTCCTGGTGCTTTGGGAGTGTCTCTTTAGTTTTTGGCTATATTGAAGTGGATAAATGTTTATTGCATTGTCAACTGGCTACCTATTGAAGAATCTTTTGATCACAAAAAGAAACCAAGTGAAAATATGGTTATACAGCAAACCTAAGTAACCTGGTTGCCCTAAAACAGCCTATAGATGCAGCAGGACTGGAATATGTAATACTACTGGGCAACATGCTTGCATGATATTTGGCACCTGGTCCACAACAAAAAGCAGAATCATTGCTTTTTCATCATTATATCATAATGCTGCTTCAAAGAAGAGAGATAACTAGTGTTATTTGATCTAAACCTGAGATTAAACTATTTTGAATATATGGATCAATTGTGTAACAATCTCTCTGTTCTTTTTGCCACCCTGCTGTCAAAGCAATACTTCCTGTGTCTGAAGTCTTTGTCCTGCACATGATGCATTCTGTATGTACAATGCCAATAGAAACCCAGTAATGTGTATGCATGGCCAAGACATGGGCTCAAAAATCTAGCAAGACAAAATGGGTTTCTTTTTCATCCAATCGTTTATGACACAGCCGGCAGTCTGTGCAAGTGCCCTTTTTAAGTCAAGTAGCAGATATCCTATTCAATCTGACATGTTGTGACACCAGGTGACATGACATGCAGAAGCTGACCTTCTCATCAATTTACAGGACTTATTGACATTAATGGAATAGTTCAACATTTTACATACGCAAATTTATTTTCTTTTTGAGTTAGATGAGAAGATCAATACCATTCTTATGTCTGTCCGTTATATATTGCGAAGCAAGAACAAGCAGCCGGCTATCTTAACTAAGCTTAAAGAATGGCAACAGGGGAAAACAGCTGGCCCAAAGGTAAAATAATCCACCTACCAGCACCTCTAAAGCTCCCTACTGCACACAATTACATCATGTGTGTTTAATTTCTAGAGAAGTGTAGTGTGTTTTCTAAATAATGGTGTCTGGTTGGAAAATGCCTTTGTAGATTAACGCCAATGTTGTAATGTACAGAAAAATGTAGGCTATCAGGTGTAATCAATACATAGGGCTACATACATTGTTCAGATTATTATTAATTCAAAGTATTCAATGTGAGCAATAAATAATATGCTATACCTTTGCCTGCTTAAAGTTCTGTGACGTGGAGTATGATGTCATGTTAGGTTGAGGTAAACATGTCAAATAGTAATAGAATAATTATTTGGTTAGTTGGCTCCAAATTTCTGTTATAGATTAGTCCAGATATGGTAGTTAAGCAACCTACAGCCATGTTAGCTAAGGCTAGCTCTAATGTTTTGCCCCCAAATTCTCAAAAGGCAGTTCCATTCGCGTGAGATAATATAATTTGCTCATGAGATATGACACAAATCTGATGTTGTTTAGCGTTAGTTCATTCATTTATTTACCATTGTTAGGCTGCTACTTAGAAAGTTTAGTAAGCTAAGCTAAGTTACTCTACATTAAATGAAGTTTCTCTACACTGAAGCTAATGTTGGCCCCAAATAAACATAGCAAGCTAAGCTACAGTAGTTTACTACAACAGAACTGTTTTGTAATCAACGAACAGGACATTCACATCAGTTGGTGGTGGCATCAGTGATCCTGAGCAGTTACCAAAAAGCTTTTTAAGTAGATGTAGTAAACAACAATGCTATTGAGAAGTACTTAAACTAGTTACGCTACTGGCCAACACTGTTGCAAATACAAGTTGGATTTAGCACTGTGACAGCATCGGCACAGGTTGCTAATGTCAGCTACTTTTTAATTTGCCAGAAGGTGACATAGTGAAAAATGGCGGTTCAACTGGTAAGCATTAAATCAAACCGGTTTAGACTAGTACAACTGACTAGACCGGTGAAACCGGAAATTGACCCAACGCTAGATGATACTAGTACAAAGACTCCAGACTAGAGTCCAGAACAACAGCACAGGAGTATTCATGCGACCACATGGTATATTTAAAAGTATTGTATGGGGTACACTACCTGCCACACTGAGACCTTGGAGGTGAAATCCTTGTCTGTCAGGTTCATGGCCAGAGCTTTGGCCACCAGCAGGCATCTGCTCTCTGGGGAGAGCTCAGACTGGAGGGTGATGAAGTCTGCTCCAGCTGCAGACACTTCCACATCTGGTAGTTCCTCACTAGTAAGCAGTTTACTCTTGTTTGATAAGGCTGGCAGTGTGGCATCACAGTGAGATTTGTTTCCCTGCTCGGAGAGATCTAAAGACAAACTCTGAAGCCCTTTATTTAGTGGCTTTTTTAATAAGGGGGATCTCGTGTCTTGCTTTGCTTCCGTATTGTGGCCCCGAATGCTGGTAATGATGTCCTGAAGAGAGAGGTCATAGAATCT
This sequence comes from Percina caprodes, assembly GCA_013375575.1. Taxonomy (NCBI): domain Eukaryota; kingdom Metazoa; phylum Chordata; class Actinopteri; order Perciformes; family Percidae; genus Percina; species Percina caprodes. Next base: position 22,554 of record JABXJD010000757.1, on the reverse strand, counting down.
AGGAGGAATACAGGCTGGTAGGCTACTGTGAGACAAGGAATGTTTGATCAGGCACCTGATTGGTTTGTTACTCTTCAGATTTCCTAAATTGTGCTGCTGTGGTCCAAGTTGGTCAAGGAAAGAATCGCTGTAACTGAGGCTCCTGGTTTTTGACAGGGAGGACTTCTTAGGGCTTTTTACATTCTGCTGCGAGGGGTCAAGCTCATTGTCACTGGCGAGAGGTTGATCATGAGGAGGTCTGGATTGTATAGCAGGTTGCCTGAGAGGATGAGATGAACAAGGTGGAACAGGAATCCCCTTCCCTCTCATCTCCTTCCCGAGCTGCTGAAGGGCCTGCTGGGACACGGTCTTCTCCACCTCAGCTCTGAGGTCGGGGATCTCCAGTCGCTCCTCCACAATCACGACTTGTCGGTTGGCTGCGATGTCGACAAGGAGCCTGCACACCAGCTGGACGATCTTTGGCACATTCTTCATCTGTCGAGCCTCGTAGCCATGCAGCAGGTGGCGCTGCCGGGTAAGATACTGGGACAAGGTGACAGCACTTGCTTTGGGTTCTGCACAGGAGAAGACGTTCCGGAGAGGAACCAGGAACTGGGCAAACTCCCTGACACACAGCAGCTGGCCTCTGGTCTGGATGGAGTTGGGTCTCTTGGCTCGTACAAACAGGATGGCTTGGTCAGCGCTCATGCGGGATGTGAAAACCAAGTAACAAGCCAACAACACACCTACATGGTGAAAAATATGAATCTGATATCTTACAAGCATAAATGAAGATTTGAACAATGCCAAATCGACCGCGTTACAAACCTGTTCTTCCAAGACCAGCATGGCAGTGGACAGCCATTTTCCCCTCTTGGACAGCAAATGACATGACTTTCACCATGTCAAGGATTGTAGTCAGAGATGCCACACCATAATCCTTCCACCCAAAGTTGTAGTAATAAACTGAAATACACAAAGCCAGAATAATTCAGACCTGATCAATGATTAGTTAGGCCTGAAATACACACACATGATAAGGACCTATACATGCACTAATGAAGCGATGTCAGAGTGAGAGGGCTGCCCATTAAAGGCCAGCAGCTGGGGATTCAGCGTAGAGCCCAACCGATTACGATACAATACAGATATTTGGTCATTTAAAAATTTGATATGCTATATATTTAAAAATAATAATAATCCAGCAATTCGTTTCCCTAACATTAGTTCTCACTAACAACTAACAACTTTGCTTTGGTGTCACAACAGAACCAAGGAACATCAAAATATAATAAAGTTCTGATATATAAAATATAAAAATACAAACTTAAGATATGAAACTATCTATCAAAAACACATTAACAAAAAAAAGAAATCTGTGTTACCAACAGGGATGTTGTAGAACGTCCTCTGGTGGACAAACTATGACACGCCAGTGCTCATAACGTTGTTGACAGTCCATTTTTATTTTTTAAATATTAATTTTTCAGAATAATTTATTTTTCATTATGATTGAGTCTGATGAATGAATATTTTAAAAAATGGTAAATGCCTAATATATCAGTCAGGCTCTAGTTCGGTGCCTTTCTCAAGAAGGTAAACTGGCACCTCTCCAGCTACCAGTCCTCTGTACTTGATCCGCAAGGGGGGCTTGAACTCGCGACCCTCTACAACGACCAACGACTACAACCACACCTACGCTGATTTTGTTTCATTTGTGCATCAGATTAAAGACTGAGATGATAATTGTATTACAGTTATCTTAGAAGGTTGAACAAGACATGCATTTCATGTTTCTTTCTGCAGCCTTTATATTACTCTGACAGCATTCATTCACACTTGTGCGGTGTTGAAAGTGACATGAAAATATTACAGGGTAACCTAGTAAGACTGCTGTTGTGACCTTTCCATAAAAGTGACTCAGATACTTATTCAGACATAAGAATGGCCTGTGAAATTAGATTAACATAGATGTCCAAGTGTCTGAAAAGGGCTCCAGAGAGTTGTTAGTTTATTCAATATCTATACTGACAGCTTTTTATGTGTTAAATGAAAGACAAAACTATTCAAAGTGCAGCTGATGCTTTGATAAGGTGACCTGGGTAAATATCTCAGGAGAGCTTGTTAGGAAGAGGAATCCAGATTGCCAACCTCCAAAGACATAACATGTGGAATCCCTCTTTAATTACTTGGTTACTAATGATCACACGGACATAGTCAAAACACAAAACACTGATGGTCTGAGGAAAATCTTAATCTAGTCCCTTATCTAATACCTGCTGCTACTCATTCACATGGAGAATGGCAATATACAAATAAAATGTCTTCCACAGAAACTCGTTTAACACTATTCTCATGTCATGCAGGCTCAGCTTCATCTTGTACAAATCAGGGATGTATTACAACACTTATTTATAAATAAATCCATAATTTAGTTTACATGTTAAGTGAACTAAACATTTGTTTTAATATATTCTTAGTAGCTACTACCACTAAAGAAGGTCTCTGCTAGTAGCCCTCACTAATATGTAAATCAAACAATCATAATCAATCATCATCTTCAGTCACATGCAATCAGAGAGCAATCACAAATGTAAACACAGAAGTCAATGCCTCTAAGATTAATTCACGACAGACGGAAATCTGTTAGAGACACTTTACTCCTTCCACAGTGAAACTTCATGTTAGCATTCCCTCACAGGGCTTTCTTATGTGACAATGGAAGCTGAAGTATGCCCCGCAACGCCCTGAACTATTATTTAAAGTCGTAGTTCCACTATATTTATTGTTGCCACAACTGCCACTGTTCATGACTCCAACTTCTATAATTAATATGAATCACATTTCTCTATATCTGTATATCTGTATCAGTGTCTGAACTGGCAATGGCAGATGGCGCCTACAAAGAGTCTGGGTCTGTCCAAGGTTTTTGCCTAAAGGAAATTTTTCCTCACAAACCAAATGTTTACTTGTGAGAAATTGTTGGGTCTTCGTCTAGACCTACTCTATCTGTAAAGTGTCCTGAGATAACTCTTGTTATGATTTGACAGTATAGATAAAATTCAATTGAAGTTATACTGGGATTCTTCTCATTGTCACCTTAGACATCAATTTCAACACATTCAATCTTACAAGCTGCTGTATCGTTTATCTGATCTGAATGATGTGTATGGGTGAGGGAGCAGTCTTGCTCTTAGATCATTATTTGCATTTTTGTTAGTTTAGCTGTCAGCTAGCTAGCTGTTTTTGCTAACAAATATTCTTCTAGAACAGTTACATCCAGCAGGTGGTATGTCTAAATATTACTCTTTGAATACTATGTGTGGTGCAGCCACTTTAACACATGCATTTTGTCTCCATATTTTTTTATAAAGTCCATCATACTCTGCATGGGTTTTCTGTAAAATAGAAAGTAATGTGAGTACGGTCCTATGATTATGTCAAATCATTCACATCACATTCATTTTCAGACCATTTTTCATGTTTATTATATCCATTGTTGTGTTGGACTATAACTAGGATCTGGTAAAAAAATATTTTTTCCATGGACAGATCGTTATCTACTGAAAACCAGCACAGCTGATGTGAGCCAAACATTTCAAATAACAGTAAGGCGTTGTATAATAAGACCAACTCATCCAATGAATCAATAGAACTATGTTGGAGAGGTTCTGGGTTTTCACCGTGGTTCGTTATTTATATTCATGGTTACAAAAAAATGCAAAAAACGTTTTTGATTCAACTTTGGAATGATGGAAATGGCACATTAATATTTTTAGTGATGAGCATGCTGTGCTTAAACAGCTCTTGGTGTGCTAGCATGCTGATTTAAGATGGATGGATGGATGGATGGATGGATGGATGGATGGATGGATGGATGGATGGATGGATGGATGGATGGATGGATGGATGGATGGATGGATGGATGGATGGATGGATGGATGGATGGATGGATGGATGATCATTGTGAGTTTCCTGTGCAGAAACTGGAGTGAAGATAATCATCTCTTCTGAAATGTCCATGTTTTTTTAAAGATTATTGTGGATGGATTGGGTGGATGGATGGAGACTCACTGTTTGCTTCCATGAAGATTTCGGGGCGATAAGTGAAACCGCTCTCCTGCTCCAATGGGTTGCCACAGCTGGCATGTTCTCCGGGCCTCTGCAGGTTAATGACCGACTTCAAACCACACCTGAGCACAGCAACAGGTCCATGTCAGTGTACAGAGCAATCCACAAGCCAACAGACAAAACAACAACACTTTCAACTTTCATTTCACTGTTAACCTAAATATTAACAAAAGAATCAAATCAAAAATATTAATTCAAATGAGGTGTGAAAGGAGACTACTGTACCTTTTAAACTGTTCAATTATATTATATTTCTCTATGATTTCAGTTGAAGGCCTTGCCATAGCTAGCAAGTTGTCAGTAATCCTGTAAATGGAGAATATGACAAATTAGGGGGAGCTGTGTTATATATAGCAAAATAATAAATAATAATGGTGATTTAGGCTTGTTTAGCGACTTAAACACATCTTTGAAGAGCTCAAGAAACCTGGACCATGATGCACTGACACTAAAGCTCTAAAATCAATGATTCATTTTTTTGAAAAAAGAACATGAAATTAAAAAGGAACAAATGTATTAGCTATTCCTTCTACTCATGGGGACTTCACTAACCCACCTGACTGAGCACAGCACTAAGAGGAAAAGTCAGTAAACACTGAGGTCTGTATAAAAAGGTAGCTGTAGGACGTACCAGGACGAGTAGAGTCCTTTGACAGCTTGTTCCTCATCACTCCAGCGAGAGGGGTTCTCATATTTACAGGCTTTCCCTCCACAGGCCATGGAGCACTGCATGTGACCGGGGATGACATGTCTCAGGGTCTCCCCCATCTTGGTGTACTTTGCTGTAGGGACCCTAGTATTGGCTAATAAAAAAATAAACAAAAAATAATCATAAGAACAATGTGACAACAGTGCATGCTTTCCTTGCAGCTGAAGTAATCTTCAAAGCCCTAAATGCCAAACACTTCAATGTGGTTACATCTCCTGATTCAGTGGAAGGGTGAGGTTGGATCACGCTGACGGCTACCATGACTCTGTGGCAGGAGGAGGCTTTCCAGGGCAGAGCTGCATCTGTGTTGCAGGACCTTCAGCAGGATGTACAAGGCCGATTGCCTGCGGTTGTGATTCCTCACGCTGCACGTCATCTCCCAAGCTAAAGAGTGTGTCGTCCAAAAATCAGTTCATCAGCAGCATTGGAAGTGTCACCATGACAACCATCTCCAAAGTTGTCAGTGTGAGGTAGATGTGGGCGAATGTAACACACATAGAGAACCTTTTTCTCTGTGACCTTCTGAAGGCCACACACACACACACACACACACACACACACACACACACACACACACACACACACACACACACACACACACACACACACACACACACACCCACCCACCTCTGAGGCAGTCAGCTGGAATGAAAGCAGAAAATGCTGGACATCTGGTGGTAAACAGCGATTTAGGTTATGTTAATGATTCAAATTTTTTGTATACTTGAATATCAAAAACAACAGAGCTGTAACAATGAGAGACAAGACCATCTTATTATAATACCGACATTGTGCTTGAAGCCTGCTTAACCATTCAGCAGCCAGTCACCATCAAACTGAAGTCAAGAGGTGGAATTATACTGTTGGCTCTGCTTGGCAGCAGCAGAGATGAGAAAGCGCTGCATGAGATGGCTGGCCACAAAATAATACACACTAAAAAACAGCCATATTCACCAGTTCTCTTCTGTTCTGTATCTACTTCTCTTCTTGAACTGGCCTATTATCTGTTTTTACAATCAGTAAGAAAATATCAGTCACACAGCAAATAGAAATTTGCTAGAAATACTAGGATACGTTATACAGTGGGGAGAACAAGTATTTGATACACAGCCGATTTTGCAGGTTTTCCTACTTATAAAGCATGTCGAGGTCTGTAATTTTTTTTTCACTTAAAAAAATCCAGAAAATCACATTATGATGGGCGGCTGTGGCTCAGTGGTAGAGTGGTTGCCTGCCAATTGGAAGGTTGGTGGTTCAATCCCTGGTCAAGATCTTGTGATATCTTGTGATGGCCCCATCCTCCCCTCAATACGGTGCAGTCCTCCTGTCACTTTTCAAGGCAGTGGCATTGTCTCTTGTGGGGCAGTCAATATTGTTGCTGGAGGTATTTATCCAGCGAAACATGATTAAAATCCCCAGTGATAACGATGAAGGCATTGGGCTGCTGCGTCTGAAGTTGTGAGACAGTGGTGTGAATGATGTCAGCAGCTGCCGCCGCATCAGCAGATGGTGGAATTTAAACATTGATCACTATTACTATTTTACTCAATAACAACAAAGGGAAAAATAAAACCTGATCATAATTGTCTTAATATAATATAATTGAAACTCAATCAACAACCTAACACCTTTGTAACATAAATGATGAATACAATTGGTTATGACTAGGGCTGTCAATCAAAAAAAATATTGAATGATTGGCCATAGTTGTCTCGTGATTAATCTCACATTACTAGCAATTTAATTTCTAAATGTACTTTAAAAGATATATTTTTTATGTTTTGTAATGCTCAAGTGGTATTTGAGACTCAATGTACTTTGGTGCACCTTAGTTCACATAAAAACTTTAGTCATATGGGGAGAAGCTGTGTCAAAAAGTTAAAAGGCTTTTGCATGAATTTTTAATGCGTTAATTTTTACCTGAAATAAATGAACAGTAGGTATGCACCGAAATGAAAATTCTTCGCCAAAGCAGAATTCATTTATTTTGCCAGTTGTTTTACTACCATTGCATAAATGTAGTCAACATGTGTCTTTTACTATTTTGCCTTTCTTTTCAAAGAAAAAAACTATTTAAAAACTACACTTTAAAAATATTTATTTAACACTGAACCGTTTTCTGAACATTCCAGCAGACACTATACCAACAATGCACAATATAGGGAGTCAGATTTATGTCACATTTCACGAGTGCGATAAAACCAAATTTGCTTGTGAGCATGTTTTATTGCCACAGCAGCACAACAGAGCGAAGTCTCGGTAACCAGAGCAGACGCACATATAATAATCAGACATCGCCAAACAATGTCAATTAACTGGTTTGACCACGGAGATGCAAGACATATGCATTATCCACACAGAACCTTCTTCCTGTATTTACTTTTTTGCTCCTGCTCCAGACATATCCGACCAATAAGATGTTCTTGCGTGATTTAAAATGACACATTTTAGTACGCTTGGATTTTTTCAGGTGTGAAACCAAACCGAACTAAGGGCAAATCATTTCAAGTTTACCAACTCATTAACTGATTCGGACTAAAGCACACAAACTATAGATGTTGTCTACTTCTTCAGGAAAAGTAGCTTCTCTGCTTTCTAGGGGTGGGAATCTCTGGGCACCTCACGATTCAATTCTAAACCCATTATTGATGCATTTCGATGCAACAATTGTTTTATGTACATTTCCATGCGGGATTTAAAAAATATTCATAGATTTTGACATACAGTATTTGTCACACACAAGTTGTAATGAAATGTTTAGTCTACTGAGATTTTTATCATGTATTCATTCCATGCTTACGCCTTAAACCTGCTGAGTCACCATTCTCTCTCAGTGATCTTCTTATGTGTTTTGCCTAATTATTTTATGTCAGTCTTATTAGATCATGTTATTTTTTTGTTCCTTTTGGCCATTTTTGTGTTGTTTTGTTTCTGCAAGTTGTCCATATTCCCATCTTCTTTCAGTCACTCTGTTTTCTGATTTGTACATGTCTAGAGACAGTAAATTTTAAATAAAAATCAACACAGTTTTATTTTATTTATTTATTTTAATCGATTAATTTCCTTATCAGAATAGAGCCTTCTAGAGAGATTTTTTTTCCCACCCTTACTGCTTTCTAACATGAAAGGGATTGAACCACCAACCTTCCAATTGGCAGGCAACCGCTCTACCACTGAGCCACAGCCGCCCCATAATGTGATTTTCTGGATTTTTTGAAGTGTACCTTTGATAAAAAAAACATAAAAAGACCTCTACATGCTTTGTAAGTAGGAAAACCTGCAAAAACGGCTGTGTATCAAATACTTGTTCTCCCCACTGTATAATGTATCCTAGTATTTCATTTATATTCTGTGCTGTGTGACTGATATTTTGCTGCTGTTAACACTATAATTTCCCATTTTGTTGGGATCAATATCTATCTATCTATCTATCTATCTATCTATCTATCTATCTATCTATCTATCTATCTATCTATCTATCTATCTATCTATCTATCTATCTATCTATCTATACTGACATGTTTATTTCTTTTTAAGAGACACATCCATGATGACAGATGGCTTATTCACACTAATAACCAGGATCAATATTGGTATCTTCTTTATTGATGGAAATGGATTGGATGGGTGTTTCTTAACCTGTAACCTTATTAATACATACTTAAGCAACAATTCTTGTAAGATAATATAATACATGATAAGATAATAAGCTGTCAATCTGAAGTATACTATATACAGTACTTACAGTAGACCTAATTTCCAGCTGCATAAATAACTAATCTTCTCATAACAAATAAATCACACATTTGTTTCACATGAAAGATTACTAAATGCCACCTTGTCACCCTGGTAACACAGTTTGTATTTAACACTTTTAACAAAGCAATTATCTTCACTGAATCAAACCATTCTACACCAAGTCTACACAGTTCTTTGCAAGTAACACAATATAAAATCAAGCAGCTTCTCTTGTGATGTATGTGTGTTGCAGAGCTCTCCTACCTGTCTCCATCTCTGTGCTGATCTCTCCACTGCAAGCTCCACTCGTGGGGTAAGGCAGGTCACTCAGTATGCTGACACCAGCTGCCATGACAGGAGCTGCAATGTGTGAATAAACATTGTGTGACAAAGGCAGATGGAAAAAATAGAACAGAAAAACAGCATACAAGCAGAAGCTTTGGTTGTGCCGATAACGCAAATAGTAACAAGGTGCACATATAAATGAGATATGAGGAGCGTGAGCAGCGTTGCCTGGCAGGATAACCCAGGGGAGAGAGGGAAATGTGCAAAGTGAGCCGCCATGTCAGCGGCTCATGTGTCAGCCTGACCACTGCACCTTTGGGAGCAGGTAAGCAGGGCCTGGGGACAACAGTGGGTGCTAGCAGCACATCCAAGATCCAAGGTGCTTAGTTACAAACCACACTGCGCTCAGCAGCACCCAGCAAATGAGCATCATCACACTCAGCTACAACACCATGTTAATAGGTTTTGAGTAACCAGTTGGAATACTTCAAACTGAATATTAAGCAAAATCCTATTTCATTGGGCTGATGCCACACTTCCACATCCACCTGCAATGGTGCAGTTTCAGGGCACATCTGATTTATGTAGCCTGATATCAGAGCTGTGTCACACAGATCTCACAGAGTGTCAATTTAACTCAGGGACCAACCGTTTCTCACGTTACACCCAAAGATCTAATGGGCTTCATCGCTGTAGTGAAATTCTGCACCTTTACAGCTCCTCACAGTGGTCCATTAACAATTGAGCAGGGTCACTGTATTTCACATGCTAACTTTTTGATGGGCAAATGATTCCTTGACTTTTTCTTATGAGTCAGCACTCACTATAAATACAAATACAGCACATTTACATAGCAGAACCCTGAAACTGAAGTAGCTAAATGGAATTGAAACGTACTTCTGTGCTTTTCCTACTCTGACATTTCAAAAATGTCCCGGCCTATTGTTTTGTTGAACAAAATACACTTTTGAAGAACTTTAAGAGGGGTACCAAATTCAATGTTTCTGATTGATACAAATTTGCAAACCAGTGTTAAATTTGACTTCAAAGTCAACTTTAAAGGTCAATTCATCTTCTCAATTTTAAATTTAGAAGACATTTAGCAATACGCAACATTGATCAATGCTCAGAAATGAATCAGCAGTTTAGCACATCATTCACATCAATGCATTAACAATGTACTATAGTATCTTTAATCTGCAATATATTCTTTGAGGTCAATATATAGACATTAACTGATCGATCAAACCACCTAAAGTATTTATGTACATAAAGTAGCAATGTTAATAATGCAAGTGGTTTCTATTATTTAAGTGCCTATATATGAACTAGAAGGAAACTAAGAGAACGCAGACCAGACCAGGGCCTCCTGTTCAGAACAATTAGCCCCTAGCTTCCACTACATTTTACAGTTGTCTCACAACCAGCAGAGGGTGCCAAAAAGCTGGAAGCAGTCATTAGTCATCCCGGTGGCCAAAAATAATCATCCAAAGGTTTTTAATGATTTTAGGGCTGTTGCCCTGACTGCTCTGACCACCAAAACTGAACACTTGCTGGACCCATTACAGTTTGAGTGTATAGGACTGGGCAAGGGGTAGAAGATGCTACCAGCACTCTGCTAAATCTTGTCTTTAAAACATCTGGAAGGCAGCATTACAGACTGCTATTGGTGGCTTTCTCGTCTGCTTTTAATACAATCCAACCCCACATTTTATTCGATAAACTTATTAACAATTTTGGTTTAGATTTTAATATTGTGGGCTGGATCCTTGATTTTTAACTAACAGAACTCAGAGAGTGAGGGTGAATGGATGCATGTCAGGAGATTTAAGTTCATCTTCAGGGTCCGCTCAGGGCAGCAACTTCCTCCACTACTCTGTATTCTCTATACTAATAACTGTTGCAGACGTTGCGACAACAGATTCATTTTAAAGTTCGCAAATGACTTTGTCATAGTCAGTCTTCTTCACACCGGTGAAAACAGCCATGGTCCTGTTGTTGATGAGTTCATACAGTGGTGTAACAGTTCATTCCTTCAACAGAATGTAAAATAAAAAATAAAAAACTAACATGAATATTGATTTTAAAGAGTAGTCTCATCAAGGGACAGGTGGTAGACTTTGCAGAGAACTAAAAGTACCTGGGGATTTTTATTGATGACAAGATGAATTTGATTTATAACACTGAGATGCTATGTAAAAAAGGCCAGCAACGTTAATTCTTTCATTTTCATGTTGACAAGACCCTCATGATCCTATTTTACAGATGTTATATTGAGTCAGTTTGAATCCTTTTCTTTAAATCTGTTGGTACGGTAACATCAGCATCAAGGCCTGAAACGCACTATCCAAGATAGTGAAAGTGAGCAGCAAGATCTTGGTGGTACAGCAGAGTATGCTAACTGATTTGTTCAACAGATAAGTAGGGAGGAAGGCTGAAGCCATTCTGTCCGATAGCAATCACAACCTTTACTCGGGATTTCAGATTTTGCCTTCTGGCTCCGGGTTCAGATTCCCTATGATTAAGAGTAACAGGTACAAGCCCACCTTCATTACCACAGCCATGGTAACTTGTAAACTCAGTCTGGGGGAGAAGGTAGTAAGCCCTCAATTCACTTGGTAAAGTGTGTAGTTTAGTTAGCGATGTGATGTGGTTTGTGTGGACGGTGGTGATGATGGTGGTGGTGATGATGATGATGATGATGGTGATGATGATGATGATGATGATGATGTCTATTCTGCTGATGGGGACAATTTTTGTTACAATGGAAGAGATGTTGGTGATGTATTAAAACATGTCTGGTCACTTTTTATTTTATTGGGGGTATTTGTGGCTGTGTCCTCATTCTGCCACATTTTTAGATGTTATTGTTGCTGTGCTTTGTACACTTGGAAATGTCAAAGTCAGTCAGTCAACAGTGACTATCGATCTTCTAGCCCACTGGTAATAAATAAATAAATAAATAGATAAATGAATGAATAAATAAATAAATAAATAAATAAATAAATAGGTCAGATCTATGCCACTATGCCTCTCCTGACAGTAAATAGTCTATGTAACAGGCTTCTGGAATAATTGACACTGTAATCCGCACTTCCTGTTACAAACTAATATGGCACCAAAACTTGGTATGACACTGGTTGAGAAATGTTTCCAACATTACAGCCGGAAAGAAGCCTATCCAATCCGTTCAGCAGTCTGTCCTGCTGGAGCCTGACACCACTTGGCATTGTGTATAGGCAGCTTGATAACAAGCTGGTGAACGATCAGGTGTTCTGCATCAGATGTGACGTACGTGCATCAAATATTAACAATTATATGGAACTGAGCTAATAAGGTGACTACAAATAAATCTCTTCACTCAACCAAAGCTTTTTTTTTTTACATTTGTGGTGGATCCATACACTCATGTCCACTGGTAATGTTGTTGTTGATGAAAATAAGTGAGATGTTGTGAAGGCTATGATATATCATTCAGGGACGCTGCTCATGAGTGGGGGATGTGAGAGTCACTTCCACTGAGTGTGCTAATAAAGCCATACAGCCAACAAGATGGTGCTCTTTGCCTATGTTTTTGCCTAGTCTGGATCAATGATGGTTCATTACCAGGATAATTGCAATTTGCCGCTGTGGTAACTTAGGGCAAAGTTTGACAATTTTCTGTACTGCTGTACATGCAGATGAATGGCTTCAGTACCCGGAGATCTGTGTTTACCTGACGGTAAATCTCCACTCGATGATTCTCTTCAGAAGGCTTGAAATCCAGCAACTTTCCCCATTGCAACCATCCCACCAATCGGTCCAAAAATGTCCCAGTTTGAGAGGAAATGCCCTAAACATATTCTTAATAAATCGTTACAATCATTCCCTGAAAGAACCAAGCAGACCTGCCTTGTGGCACTGTCCACATCCAACACACAGAGAGCAGAAGGAGACAGACACGCCAGATGTCAGGCTATTATCCTGGAAATGTGCTTCCGTTGATCTAGACTGCAGACTAAAGGTGGAGAGTAACAAATAACAATTTAAAAAAGTCACGTTTGTACTCTTTCCACCTCTGCTACAGACCCATCACGCTCTGTACACAACCTGTTTCAGCTTCAACAAGCAGACACAGGAACAATTTACTCCCACAGGCTGTCACTATGATGAACAATGAACTAATATTAATATTTAAACTTATCTGTACACAGTAACGTTAGTCAAATGTTCATGTTCAGCGTTGTTGTCCTTTTCTGTGTAACGTTACTTTAGAGCAACAAAAAGCAGGAGTCAAAATCCCTGCATGTATCCACACTTTCCTAGCCATTAAAGCTGATTCGGTGATTAACCTGGAAATCTGACAGCAAGTTTCAAACATCTGGCGGTGTCTTCAGCAGAGGTTGATGAGCATGCAGCAATGTGCGGGCCACTACAGTCCGCGAACAAACATTTGTCTGTCTTTCTGTTAACGTCAACTCTCGTAACGTTAATGAGCCAAACGTCAAAGCTGACGGACACTGCGTTAGTAACGTTAATATTGTGGCATAGGCAGACTAACGTAAAGTTAACTCCTTTAGCGTTGTGTAGGTGTAACGTTGGCCGTACAGTAACGTTAACGTGGCTGGTGCTGATGTTGCAAGCTAACGTTAGCTGATTAGCTTAACGTAACGTACAGCATCTAGCTACATTAACTGAAGCTAGCATAATGGCTTAGCTTACCGTTCTCCTGTAGTCTAAGTCCGGAGCTGTCTTTACAGTATCTGACATAGTCGATTCATCTCTCTGATTGTTTTAGGGCTGACACCGAGCAAACCCGAGGTTTTCTCTAGCCACATTATTTGGTCCGCTAAGTGCAACTAGCTCACAAGCTAACTTAGCAACCCAACGACGTGTTGACATGTAGAATGGTACAGTGACGTCATGGGACTACAGACGTCTCTAAAATTCTTCTGATTTCATCACAGACTGAGAGTTATACTTTTCTTCCACAACAAAGTGCCGAGAGCCTGTATTTACTGTGCTATTGTCTGTCTATTTGTATTTCGTTTTACTTGTTTTTGTTCTTTTTTAAAAAAACAACAAAAAAAGTGTTAAATAATTTAAAAAGAAATCCCAGTAATTCGTAATTAAAGTATATAATGTCCTTATCTTGTGCTAAATTACATTTTACTTGGTTCTTGGCCACGTTAGGAATATATGTAGTTTACTTTACATTGTTTTTGTGTGTTTATTATGTATGATTAAAATCCATGCTGAGGTAAATTATTTTCAAAATAAATGTTTCCTTATCTTTAAAATAACACAACATATATATATATATATATATATATATATATATATATATATATATATATATATATATATATATATATATATATAATGTTGTCAGACACACACAGCCTGTCAGCAGCAAAACTAGCACTTTTTTTAAGGTAAAGCTGGACAAATATTGTAGTTTGTTTATCTGCTGCAGACTGCAGAGATCTCTCTTAATACTGGACCAATGTCAAAGATTGTTGTTCCCATCAGTCACCTAGACACAAACACATAGGAACATAAGGTCCATGTTGGAAAAAAATTGTGGTTTACCATGGCGGTTCTAAATTGAATTACACCGTGGGCGAGACCCCCTTCGAGCCCCCCCAACTTCAACTTTAGTTTTGAAAAGCTCCTCTCTGCTCGGGCCATAGTGACTGACAGAGGCTGAATCTCATTTCTTTATCTTTACCCCTACCCCTTACCCCTACCCATACGTCTTGCGCGTTCACGTGAGAACGAGTGCTGTCCCATTACTTTTTGTGATCGAGGGGTAAGGGGTGTATGGCCCTAGGAAACATAGACAGTGAATGAAAACATCTAGGGAGAACGCAAGCTTAGGCTGAATCACATTTCTTCTACTTACCCCTACCCCTTACCCTGTGCCATCCTGAGAGCAGTCCAACAGTTGGGGTAGATCTCCAATAGATCCTTATCATGCATTAAAGTGATAAGCTTAAGAATGCTCATGGTCCCCCGTTCCCCCCCTTGTCAGGACTGTTCCATTTGGGAGACACAGAGGTGAACTGTCCCACGTGCTCCGCTCCCCTTTCCCCTTCTTACGTATGCTTCTGTGCACAAGTACATCTCACTGCAGCGGTGTGCCCCTCTCTATGCATGGCACCTGCGCACGATAGGTTGGCTGTGGCGGGTATTCCGGACGCATCAGCAAGCAGGGCAGCTGCAGGGGGTGCCGATTTGCCAATTCCCCACATAGTGAAATGATAGAAACCGCTTCGTGGTGCGGAGGATTTAAAAAAAAAATGTAATCTTAAGTACTCATACTGCCCCCCATGGTTATCCTAATATGATAACGATAATTATTATCAACGAATGGAGAACATCACTGGAGTGCTCTTAAAAGTTTGTTTACTTGCAGTTAGTATAGTCAGTTTACAGCACTTCAGCATGAGTGTCTTTTTAAAGGAGTTGGGAGTCAAGTTAGTTCATGCAATCAGTAGCTTTTCTTCTTATCCTTGGTCAGAACCGGCATTTCCTCCACATCATGTGTTCTGCCCTCAGGGACACATCCTGTGCTCTTTACAAGGTCACTCAGCTTTCATGATTAACACATGAAAGACAGAATTGATTGATCTCAACAGCTACATATATATATACTGTTGGTATACTTTTAAATAAGATAGCATATTTATTCTCTGACTTGACATGTTGCTACTATTGCCATTTGGAGGTATTGTGTATTTCATTCATTTATACTAAAGAAATGGAGGAAACGTCCTCTGAAATATCTCTGGCTTGCAATCTTAGAAGTGACCACCAGAGGAAGACATGTTCAAACAAAGACAGGCCACCCAGCCGGAGATGAAAACACACGTGTGGCAACATGTACGAACCCCTTGAGCAAATCCTTATTACTACTTATTCGATTGACTTGGCAGACTGTGTTGTGGTCTGTAAGATGGAAAGAAACAGCTCTTCATATATTAGAAAGAAGATAACTAATAACTGATTATGATACACACAAACTATTTCATTGATCATTTGCAAGTATAAGATAAATGACAACTCGTAAATATGGCATCATTTGTTATAAACTTCACATTAGTGTTTTTGTTCATACCTCACACACCTTACTGTGTACACATTGTGTTAGAGGATTGTGATATAGCATATTGTATCAAGAGCTAAGACAGCTAAAACTTAAATTGATCAATGTTATTCCCATTTGTGCCTTAAAGTTTGTGCCTGTGTTAAGTATTATTATTTCATATTGTTCTCACCTTTATTGTATAAGGTATGACCATAAAACCTAGAGCATTGTTTGTTTTTGATTTCTTTTCTCCAGACTTTCACTCATGTCCCTAAATGGGACTACACTCTTTAAACCGTAATACACTTCTCAATTGCACATATATTGACACACACATATTGACAAAATAGGCTGTGGGAGATATTTCACAATTTTTTAGCCAAATAGTAGAAAATTCCAGAGGTGCTCTGGGGCAGATTTTTTGACCTCTAATGAAATAATTTCTCTTGCGTTGCCTGCTTCATTGCTGACAGTCTGAACATACCATCAGCTGAGGTATAATGCATTTACACGTAATTTTGCCAAAACAGTACATATTACAGATTTTAGGTAATCAGACACAATAGAAGCTAAGAGACAATATGAATTATTCTCTTCTCTTCTCAAGACACACAACCTATTTATTGTAAAACCTGCAAACTCGTGTGAAACTACAGGCATGTATGGAAATGATACATGCAACAACCACATGCATATTCAATATGAAGTGTCCTAATCAAATCTCCACATGTTAATAATACTTCTACTAATAATAATAAAAGTTATTGATTACTTGGCACTGACCTACTTTAGAAAAGTTTATTTTTTGTTTTCATTTGACCTTAACCTTCTAATATGAACTTCCTGTGTTGCAGTAAGAGCTTCATCTTGGTCATCACCATTATTGCATGGTATTTAAAATGTCCTTCTTCATTTTCTTCTCTTTTGCATATAAATCCTTGCAGGACAAGTGCGGCTTTGCATATAACTTTGGCTCCGAGCAGACAAACCCTGGTCCCTGAGAAGAGGTGGAGCTATGACGAGACTCATAAAACCCAAAGCTTATTCCTCGACTCACTGCCAAGGTGACGCGCTCAGCGGCTGGCGAATACCTCCGACCTCCGCGGATCCCACACAGCGAGTGGGCATGAACACGGCCGGTTTCGGGAGTTTTTGGTCAAAGGTTTTCTCTCGGTTCCAAATTCCTTCTCCAAAAAGAACTCATCTGGCCAGAAGTGACGCGTAAAATCGGCACAGGACGCACAGGCGCGAAGGAAGTCGGCTGCCTGTTCTTGATATTTTCCTTTACCTAAGGATAACTTTGTTCTACTTGATATACGGGCTAAAGAGGCATTACAGAGCGAATATGACAGCTGGCTTGGGCCACTGACGGAGTGATATTCGGTGACCGCACAGCCACATTATGCAGCATCCTTTGGAAATGGGGGCGCATTACTATCCTCCGGAGGTACATGACCACAGAACTCATCGCTACAGGAGTTTCATGATAGAGGAGATCCTGACTGATCACCCCGAGCACAAAGCGTCGACTCCGGCCGGGGAGCTCCTTAAATTCGGGGTACACGCTCTCTTGTCCGCACGGCCTTTCCATAACCAACTGGGTAAGAGAGACGGCTGTGAAAGCACGAGTCGATGTGTGTGCTGTAAACATTGCAGGAACTGAAGATAATATTAAATATATTGCATTATTATTATTATTATTATTATTATTATTATTATTATTTATAATTACATAGGCCTACAATTAAAATAAGGATTAGGCCTAGGCTATATTTAATTACAAATATTAAAACGAATGCGTATTTTGTGTCGTGTCTTTCGAGGGAAGATTATTTAACTTTTCGTCACGTTTGTAACTTTTTTTTGTACAATTACAGAATTTTAAATAACAGCTGATTATTTGCAACAATGAAGCAAAATTCGGATCTAACTGACATTATTGAGTACGTGGCTTAGTAGGAAAGAAAACGAAGGAAAGGAAATAACTGGGATACATTTAATTGTAGGAAATGTGTAATTTACCCGCAAAACCTTTCGTTTTCCTTGCCTCTCAGGGCCTCCGTACTTTAGTGGGCCTATTCAGAAAGATACATTAACCAGCTTACATATGCGAATATAATATTTGTTTTGAAATTGCATATGTGTACCATTAGGATTCTCAGTCGGGTTAGCTGCCCTATAGCGCTCTTCTACCCTATTTAAATATATCCTTTAAATAATGCAATGGGAGCTATAGAACTATAGAGCTATGATTATAAACATATCATCAACAAATAATTTCAGGTATTTAGGCTACCTGGAGATTCAAGTTTGTGTAGAACTGGTACATCACATGCTTTCATGTGTTTAATGATAAAATCAGATGGCGTCACCAAACCGCGACCTTGTTTTTGAAATAAAGACTCAATCATAAATCCGAATCTGTTTTTTAAGAGAACATGACAACATGCCATTACAGAGGTCTTACTCTAGCGTCTCAGATTATTCAAATGGTCGCTGCTGGATATCAGTGAAGATAGAATCTAACGTAACTGTTATCATAAACCTAGGCTAGTAGGCTATTAATCACATGTCTGATCAGACTAGTGAAATAAGGAATAAACTGGAAAGTAATACTGTGTGTATGTGTGTCTTTGTGATCTCGGTCCTTTTAGTGCTAAAAGCCGACCAGACGAGCCTCCTCAAGTTCCCCATGTCCCCGCTGTCCTGCTCGCTGGGCTCTCCGCTCGGCTCCCCGTTGCTGTCCGCGGCTTCGGGCCTGCAGATCGGCACGGCATCTCACCACCTGCCGCTGGACCTGCACCTCCGCGGTAAGCTGGAGCACGGGGCCGACGGAGGCAGCAAGACCAAGAAAGGCCGG
Organism: Percina caprodes; assembly: GCA_013375575.1. Taxonomy (NCBI): domain Eukaryota; kingdom Metazoa; phylum Chordata; class Actinopteri; order Perciformes; family Percidae; genus Percina; species Percina caprodes. Next base: position 3,783 of record JABXJD010000757.1, on the reverse strand, counting down.
CGAAGCCGCACCGTGTTCACCGAGCTGCAGCTCATGGGGCTGGAGAAACGCTTTGAGAAGCAGAAGTATCTCTCCACGCCTGATCGGTGGGTCTATGGGCAGACAACAGCCTGGGTTTCACTAAGTCACCACTCTGAGGATAACGTTTTTTAAATTCAGGCCTTTTCTGCCTTTAACTGTTTCTGTAAATAATAATAATATTTAAAAGTCTTCTTTGCGTGTCTTATTTTCCCTGTGTTGGTCCCCAAATATAAGAAAGGGCAGTGTAAAAATACTGTGAAATGACCCACCATTTATAAATGTTTAACTCCCCATGTTACACAATGAATTAATTTATTTTCTGTGTTATTAAAAGCAACTAATGCCCATACAGGAAGCCTTGACCTGCCATGGATTTATAAACTGTATTAATGTGTTCCTCACAGAATAGATCTGGCCGAGTCTTTGGGCCTCAGTCAGCTACAAGTGAAGACATGGTACCAGAACAGGAGGATGAAGTGGAAGAAAATTGTAAGTTATTATTCATTATGATGATGATGATGATGATGATGAAGATGATGATGGTAGTTTTATATGAGGTTAGGCCGACAACAGCAATACAAGCAACAAAAACAAATATTAGGAAATTGTTCAGCGTTGTATTTTTTCTACAGATGTTGATGGGAAACGTAGTTCACTAGAACGGATTAGGACTGAGTCCCACAGTGAGAGTAAAGGCCTGTGTTACTCACTTTTTAGGAGATGATGTGACACGTGTCATCTTTAAATTTGGTGAATCATGGAGAACTCAAAAACAAATAAAGAAATTATCTCTCTGAAACTAGATTAGATGTCTGTGTTAATGTGATGCCTTGAGGTCACCCTTGTGTTAATGTTCATTTCTATTACAGTCTGTAGTTGAACACATTTTTCTGCTTATTTTCAACCTTCAGGTGTTGCAGGGAGGAGGCCTGGAGTCACCCACCAAACCAAAAGGCCGCCCGAAGAAGAACTCCATCCCCAGCAGCGAGCAGCTCTCTGAACAGGAACGATCTGCCGCTGACACCGACCGCCAGTCCGAAGGCTCAAGCTCCCATGAGAACACTCAGGAGGAATGATCCGGCCACTGCTCGCAGATACTCTGGCTCTATACTCAGAGCCTCTGGGACGCTCAGTGTGTATCTTTTGGATGGAGCCAGACTCCAAAATGGCATGGAGAGGATGTGCTAGTGCTCCTGAAGCTGGGCCGCCTTGTGCAGGCTCCAAAGACTTGCAGGTCCTGCAGAAATCTAACCTGTGCACGCCAACAGTTGTGTGTTCTTTATCGTAGCCCAACATGCATTCCCTCTTGATGAACTTTCTGCTGTTGAGGAGGGAGCTCAAACCTTTGCAGTAGGTCTACCCTTTATATTCGAAGGATCCACTCTTCTCATCTGTTTTGCATTCCCTTTGTGTAACTATGCTATGTTTAATTATTAAATATATTTTCACTAATGCTGTTCTCTGCTTATTATAAAGGGCACAGACTCATGATAAGCTTTTAAGCCAGTGGGTACAGTCCAAATGAATATGATGATGATGATGATGGCTTACATACAGGCTCATCAGTCACACACAGTCATGTTCCCAGGGCCTAATATGGTTACACAGGCTACCTTGACAACAGGAACATGTTTAATTGTTTGCTGCCCACACATTGAAAATGACAGTAATGTTGCCATTTTAGGCCTCAATCAACACTTTAGAAGTGGATCCTGGTTTAATATCAGTATCATATATATTTGTTTGTTTATTCACACATGTTGTATGAAAGAAAGAAAGAAAGAAAGAAAGAAAGAAAGAAAGAAAGAAAGAAAGAAAGAAAGAAAGAAAGAAAGAAAGAAAGAAAGAAAGAAAGAAGAACGAAAAAAGTAAAGCTGATTCTTCACAGAAACTAACTCAAAACAGAGCAAAGAAATGTATTTTAGTTATCCCAAAATTGTTTCAAAATCATTTTAATGTTCTGCTGCAGGTGAAACACATTTAGAGTGTGGCCATATTTAAAAATATGGTACTGTATCATACCGTATGTAATTTGATTTGCTTTCTAATGGCTACCAAAGGCCCATCAGCCATCATGTAATATTCACCATTCATTAATATTATTTTGTTAATATATTAACAGTGTTACAGTTGATTTCTGGTGCTATGTTTGTGCTTCAGCAGAACCATGAAACCTCCGTTTCTATTTTTTAAAGCTTATTTCAATTTACTCTTTATTCTTTTTTATTTCTTTTTTTGCCAGTCGCTATATTTTCTTAAAGATAAAGCCTGACGGGCGGAATTGGGTTTGGCAGCCATCCGTACATTAAAACATAGGCTAAAGGTCGGAAATACATAGTCTACGCTAAATATAAATGATCATTAGTGGGATATGATTATATTTTTTAATAATCTGTTTATTGTTTTAGACTTTGATGCAAGTTTTAAAGAATCAGTGGACAAAAATCAGATTTTTATTTAGTTCTCCAACCTTATTTTGAGTTTACGAAGGTACCAATTAGGACGACACAAACATCTGCGCTCCGCCTCACCGTCCTGTGCACGCGCTGGTTGGGCCTAACATCTATATTCAACCCGAAATATTTAGTCAAAGTCATGTCTTTCACAATAATTCCTTAAAGTCAATAGGGAGGAGATTTTAGAATTACTGCATACTGAATTGTATTTTTATGTAAGTTATAGTAATATTTCTAAAATACACTTTATGAAATATATTAAAAGCATAGCCCACTATAGGCTGTATACTTCTAAACGACAAGTCATTTACTAAATTGTGCAGCTTTTCTTTTCATGCTAATATAATTATATAGTTCGGTGCTTATTGAGGAGGTTCATATTAATTGTTTAGTGGAGAAAGGCTGTGTGTGTGTGTGTGTGTGTGTGTGTGTGTGTGTGTGTGTGTGTACAGCTCATTCAGTCTTAGCCGCGCTTTTCATTAAACTATTAAAAGCCTAGTTCATTAAACTAAAAAATAGTTTAATGAACACAGCAGTTAGTTTAAATGAACACAGCAGATACAGCTGTGGACGACATATCACAAACATGTTATATTAATATACACTTTATTTGCCATGTACATTGTACAGTACACATATAATACACATTCACATATAAGTAAGGAATGTGTATACATATATATATATATATATATATATATATATATATATATACAAATATATATTGTATATCTATACACATATATACATATATAAAAATATAGAAATGCTCCAATGAATTGAAATATCTTCTGTTTAAAAAAAAAAAAAATCATGCTTGATGAAAATGCAGTTAATGAATGTGGAACAAAGCCTGCCTGTATTTCGTACAGTAGTATAATAACTAAAATGCTGCAATAAGAATATCAGGTGCAGTTCAAGAAGTGCACAAATGAAAGCATGGCTTGGGTTTTATTTAGAAATATATATATATATAGTATATATTATATACATCATGTACAAATATATATATATATATATATATACATATATATTTTATAGAAATATATATCATATACAAATGTATGTATGTATACACATATACATATATATGGGATATATATACATATATATACAGTATATATATACGAATATGTGAAAAAAGTATTACAATTAAAATAACCATGATCTCATCAGCCAATAATCTGTAGCCACAGATAACTAATATTGGTCCAGATAACCCCGCTGCTTTCCATCGTATCAACATGTAAATATAGCAGTAAACAAAAACATAATGCCAAATCAATAGACACTTATAGCTGACAGG
>JABXJD010003560.1:0-15884 GCA_013375575.1 Percina caprodes | reverse complement strand
TAAGAAAAACTTGTTATGCTTAGAGCTACTAGTTGTGTGATGTGAGTTCATATATGGTTTGAGTATGTTATCATTTGATTAATTACCTTCTGTCCTTGTATCTGAACCGTTTCTCCAATTATATATGATTGAAACCTTTGTACCTAGCACAGGAACTCAGGCCTTAGTTTCTGTGTGTAAATTTTTGTGTGTACCTTTAGTTTTTGTGTTATACATGTGTATGTAGCTCACATGAGCAGAAGCAGACAAGTGACCTTCAGTACCTTGCACTGTTTCTGCTCAGCACAAATATCCAATCAGCAAACACTCCCACGTCGTAAATCTGACAATGTAACCAGCTTCACTTTTTGAATAAAAAGACTGCTCTCAGGGGAAGATTTTCGAAGTTGCTCTGAGGTGTCAGACGTAACATAGAGGCTTCCCTTGCAGCAAGTACACTTGTATTTTGTCTCCTGTCTTCTGTTGAGTACTGGAAAGAAAGTTTGGTTAACGAACTGTGAGTAATTATCAGAAATAACCCATCAGGACGAAAAAAAAAGTTGCTGTGGACTGTAACAACAGTCCAGGGATGAACCAATGAAAGGAGATATGAACGGAAATGTGGGACAACATTAGTGTTTATATAAAAAGTAAACCGCACACAAGGATAGTTTGTGTCTGATCCCAAAATCCAGAAAGGTTGTTCATGAGTAAAATTTCTTTTCGTGTGTTTCATGTGTCACTAGACTTGGTCGCTGCCCTCCCTGAAGTACACCTGTTCCCACACCACTGTGCCCCACACGAAGAAACCCCAAAGGTTGTGAAAGGTGCCACGGTCAAAAGGATTTTCATCAGCGCCGCAGTGTTTGAGGTAGGAGATGCGGTGGCGTGACATGAACTCCCAGGTGGTGGTGTTGAGAGAAACCAGGTACAGGTGGGAGCCGAGCAGGAGCAGCACAATCAGAGAAAGCAGAGCCACCAGCACGGCCACAGCCAGCAGCATGCCATTGGTACGCAACCACAGCTGCCATGTGGGTGCGTAACTGAAGCCAGTCCTGAGGAAACAAGCAAAAAGAAGCAATTTGTGGAGGTTTTGCAGCTGCAGTACACATCTGCCAGCGCAGATGATTGGTGGTTGTATAGTACTCACCAGGCAATGTGCAGCCCCCACAGCACTAGCAGCTGGACAGCAAGGTAAAGCACAAACCAGCGGTGGTTCCTCTCACCAACACAGTTCTCAATCCAGGGACAGTGATGGTCATAACGCGGACACAGTGCTGACATGTCTGGCAGTGCTTTGATCTCATTGGCTGCTGCTTGGAATAAAGGTATTTGCATTTAGAGAAACATAAATATATTTTTCTATTAACAAGAAATTATTCTGTGCTCTGAGACGCTGAGCCAAAGAACGAGCACAATGCACATTGACAAACTTGTTTGCAGCTCTCTCTCTCTCTCACACACACACACACACACACACACACACACACACACACACACACTAGACCACACTCCATAATTTACAAGGACCCAACAGTCCTAGTTCCCTCCAGAGCAAGCAGCAGTGCAGTTCCAATCTAGTGTTTACATTTTTCATAGTGGGGTTAAACTTCATATTAAATTTGGAACATGGAATGTACTTTTAATCGGCTTGGATCTTGCAGAAAGATGGACAAGACTAAATACAGACATAGAATCAATTCTTGTACACCTGCCTGCTCAAATAACTATCTAGGGTGACCAAACGTCCTCTTTTTCCCGGACAACTTTTTACGTACTGTCTGGGGCGTCCAGGGTGGGGGTTTAATAAATTAATTTAATAAAAGGTTTTTGCTGTTTTTCATGGGGCCATTAAGCGTGTATTTAAATTGGCTGGTGCTTTGCACACAATACTGGCTGCCTTGTGGGCTTTCTGCAACACTCACTACAGGGAGCAGATCAGACATTGAGCAGATCAGACAGGAGCAGATCAGACAGGAGCAGATCAGACAGGGAGCAGATACAGGGAGCAGATCAGACAGGGAGGACATACAGGGAGCAGATCAGACAGTGAGCAGATACAGCAAGCAGATCAGACAGTGAGCAGATACAGGAGCAAATCAGACAGCGAAGCACATACAGGAGCAGATCAGACAGGGAGCACTTACAGCTGATCAGACAGGGAGCACATACAGGGAGCTGATCAGAAAGGGAGCACATGCATGGAGCAGATCAGACAGGGAGCACATGCAGGAAGAAGATCAGACAAGGAGCACATTCAGGGAGCAGATCAAACAGCTGAGCACATGCAGGGAGCAGATCAGACAGCTGAGCACATACAGGGAACAGAGCAGACAGGGAGCACATAAGTGGACAAGTGGGAGGCGGAGTGCACCGTGTGCAAAGCTAGCCCATATGTTTCAGTGTCTAATATAGCTGTTGGAGATCTGAAATCTCACATGGACACCAAAAAACCTTATCTTATTACATTGAAAAAGTTTTAAGAGATATTTAGTTAAGCTGACACAGAATAAGTTATATTTACAACATTATTTCATATTTATTTTGTTACAGGTTGTTTCAGATTTTATTTTATTAAATAAGTTATTTTTGTACCATAAAGCATGTTCATTAACCATTAAGAAGCCTGTCTGAATTTGTGTCTCGAGGCCGGGTCGAGTGTCCTCTTTATGGAAATCAAAATATGGTCACCCTAGTATTACCATCAGTTTTGTGTTCCCTGGAAGTGGTACAGGTGTGTAACAGAACTGTGCTGCTTGCAACCCATCTGTATTCAGTACTACTGAAACTCTTAGTTCTGTAGAACTTCAAGTGTCACATTTCAGCCTGGCACCACAGAAAGATGACAAATTACAAACACTATGTCTACAGACAATCAATCAATCCCACAGGCACAGAACCCCAGTTTTTACAATAACAAAAATCTTAACTTTGGTTGTGTTTTTGTGTCTAAGTGACTGATGGAAACTACAATCCTTTTAAAAATGTCTATATCAGAAATAGTAACTCATCCACTCAACATACGTTGATCTGATCTTAACTATTAGTCAAAATAATTTATAATTTCTGCTCAAATATTTGGTATAATTCTATACAAATGAGGGTTATTGACCATGGATTCCAAAAAGTAGTGTAAAACTAGTGGTGTTAGTGAAATAAAAAAATAAATAATGCAATGAAAATGTCAAATATAAAAAAAAGGGTTAAAAAAAAAAAGTGTTCCTCTTTTTGACCCGGGAGGACAACACAAGGGTTAAGGGAGACCGCTGAGAGTCGGGAGGCGAAACAAGCCAAAATATAAATTGTTGGGCAATTGTACACCTTCAATTTACGTCCACAAAAAGTGCTTTGAACATGGCCTTGAACATCTGCCACTTTGCTCATTTGAAAGCCAGGATGTCAATCTTACTCCTTATCACCTCATAAGGGGCAAGATTCCAGGTCAGCCCATCTGAGCTTTCATTTTCTCAAAAGGCAGAGCAGGATACCCAGGGCTCGGTTTACATCTATCACCAATTCTAGCCACTGTGGGACCATAGACCGGCTGGGGGGACTTATATTAATGCTAAAAGAAAATTCATAAAGTGACATTTTCATGCCATGGGACCTTTAAAGCCCCTGAAAAAGCTAGTGGCCCTTGGGTTTAATGTTTTGTTTAGTCGATCTAATGTTTTCAAGACTGAATCTTCACACTCAAATACAACAAGATGAAAGTATGAAATCATTCATAGAAATTGACCAAAAAGAAAGTTAAAAAACTGACTTTGACACTCTTTCTGCCTCAGAAATCTGTGTGTGTTATACGTATGAAAGTGTTCTCATCGCAATAAAAGCTTGCTCCTGGGGGATGATTTATTGGGTCTCTGTAAATTATAGTGTGGTCTAGACCTAATCTATCTGTTAGGTGTCCTGAGATAACTTCTGTTATGATTTCACATTATCAATGAAATTGAATTGAATTCTGAAAGAACAACACATGCCACACAAGCCCATGGCAGCGTGACGATATGGTGTGAAGGGTACCTGCAGCAGACAGTGACCACAACGGCGCTGTCGAAGGGATTTGGTGGTGGGTGGGATCATGTCCTGCTGCTCCTCAGTCACTCCCAGCGTGAACTGGGTAAAACACACAGGACAAGCCACTGTATATTTCCAGTTCAAGCATTTATCATGACCTATTTTGTATACTTATTTGTCATTTACATCAGCTCTGATTTACCCAGACTTCTAGGTCTTTATCAAATGTTGTGATGGCACAATGGATATGACAATTGCCTTTGGTGTGGGAGATCTTGGTACGATTACCACTGTGATACATCAACCAACGTGTCCCTGAGCAAGACACTTCACCCCTAGTTGCTCAAGAGGTGTGCAACCTCTGACATATAAAGCAATTGTAAGTTGCGTTGGAAAAAAGTGTTGGCTATATGACATGAAATGTAATGTAAAGAACTAGTGTATGGTATGGTAATTAGTGATGGCCAAATGAAGCTTTGTGAACCAGTGTCTTTATTTTCTGCACCCACTAAATGGCGCTCTTGGTTTTACTAGAAAAGGCCTGAGGCAATTCAGTATATTCTCAACCAATTGTTGAACAGAGAGCACCATCTAGTGGGCTCAGAAAATAAAGACACTGGTTCACGAAGCTTCATTCAGCCATCACTAATGGTAATAGCTGAATCAGATTCATTCAAGCATGTTAAAAACAAGAAGGAACAAAATGTGTTACTCTTAACTTAGTAGCCAAACCCTACTGCACATTCCTTTTAACAAGACACTATGAATTACATAAACCAACACAAACCACTAACAATGTTTGATTACTCCTAATATTCCAGAAGTCTCTTCCCTGGCATACAAATGTATCCTCCTGATTGCAAAACAGGGATGTATGAAAAGCATGCAACACCTGCAATGGCTGAAATCAATTAATGTGTCTCAGTTTAGAGAGCCAACCCTTTTTACAGAAAAATAAACAAAATTGTTATAAGACAACAAATAATTTGATGTGTACATTTTATATTTTTTGTTTGGTTAAGAAAATGATTGCAATGATTTAGAGCTGCAACGATTAGTCGGCATTTTCACTTTCTGACAATTTAAAGAAGTTGCAGCCCTACAATGACCAGTATAGTGTTTTTTTTTTCTTACAACTGCCAGTATCCCTAAACAGGTGTCCCAGACATTCTCAGCATGTTTTTAACCATCGACATCTCCTAGTCCCAGTCAAACCATTACAGCTGCTTATTTGGCTCCTGACATCATCCATTTTGATAAAGACTTGTGATATGGCTTTATTCACCTGTAAATCGCTGTTATCAGACAAAATGAAACCTGGGTCCATCAGAGAAACGGCGAAATAGAGCAACACCGACACCAGCACCAACAGGACAAAGACCACAGGCTGGACAAGCTGACCTGTCTCCTCCTGCTTCCTCAGCTCTAAACACCAAAAAAACAGGAAGCTATTGATTCAATAATACATACTGTAGTCCTGCTGAGAGGTCTCAGGCTCCAAAGAGGAAAGTTAATTTTATAAATCATGGCTATTATTTAATAGCGTTAATGCCAACCTGGACAGTATTGTTTGTTTTCTTTCTGAGATAGCATCAGGTTATGATATTGCCATTATACATCAATAATTTGCTTGTCATTTTCACATATTGACATTACTTCAAACCTACAGCTAAACATAATGCAAGGCTATGTGGTATCATATATATATATATATATATATATATATATATATATATATATATATATGGCTTACCTGTATCATGTAGGAAGAGTATTAATGCTATGACCCATGTCAAAATCACATGAGCTGTTCTTACCAGAAACCCTGAGCCAAAAACATTTTTGAACATGGTCCTACTAGCATGTTAGAGCGTCCATCACTAACTTTGATGGACCTGGATGTTCGGTTCAGAGTGGCAGGACCGTCAGTGACAGGACAGTCGGTGTGTAACAATAGTAGCGTAAGCTAATGACAAAATGATATCCAGCACGTTAACCTAGCTAGCTAAACAACTGTCATTCCTAAAACATCAAAAAAGCGTCCTGTCAGAAAGCTAGCGTTAGCTAACGTTAACGTCGCCAGGGCATTAACTAAGACTAGCGCTAGCTATTTTGTTTTTCATTTGTGACTGAGCCAAACGTTGAATTCCATGCAAGTAAAAATACACAATATCTGAGTTTAAGCTTGGGTCGTTCTAGCATTCTGCATTTATTATTTTGTTGTCGTCCCTGTGCAGCCTATGCTGTGATTGGCCAGCGCCAGTCACGAGACAGGCCAGGATAGAGTGGCCGGGAGGGACATTAAGCATTTCACTGCCCCGAGATGAAAAACCTTATTTTCTTCTTCTCACAAATAGTTGGAAAAATAGCCATTGGACCTTTAAAGTTAATAGAAAAAAAAGGTAGTAGAGTATGACTTTACTAAAAACAATGACAGAAGGGGTGAGGTATTTTGATTTTATGTTATATTTTTGATAACATGTTTACATAAACTTTTGTTAATTTCAAAAACCCATTGATAGTCCCTTATTGTCTTATTTGTTTTAAAGAGAGATACATGACAGTTTGATATTATTCACAAGTGCACGTACAGTTTACAGTTCATTTATTTAAACAATTGTGCATTCTTGGGCTGAAACAACAAACACATCCCTCCAGGGTTGCCATTTCCATCCTGTTATTCACAGTACTGGAATCTCTGCTCCTGTCATCAGAGAAATGTTACTGAGCCTGCAGCTCTTTGGCCCTTTTTTCATCCAGAATGAGAGGAGTTGGCAGTGTCCTTCCTTTCAGCAGCTGCTCCAGACCCTGTTAGAACAAGTCAGATGGAGGTTAAATTACATCACCACATTTGGATGAAACACTAAAGATGACAGCAGTGTATTCAATTTTCACAATTGATTTGTTTTTATTAACATGTTCCTGCTCTATAGGTTTCACCAGATTAACACTGTAACCCAACAACTAGGTTTGGCCTATCTCTACAAAGTGAAACTTTTTCCCAATATCCTTAATGTTTTTATATGAATCTGTAGCCACTACAATGTCCTCACCTCTCCAGTAGGATACCAGTGGTGAAATTTCACATAGTGCTGGATGACTGTCCCCTGCTGATGCACTATGGGGAAAACATTTTTTAAATTCAGATGTTTTCCAGTCTATCTAAACACAACAATCACAAGTGCATATGCCCATTAAAAGAGTTATTGTTTGCTGTGATAATTTCTCCTCTCCATAGAGAGTATTTTGTAGACACGTTCTTGATTTGACTAAGACTGCGGAAGCCACTTATTAGCTTTGGCTCAATTTCACAATTATTTTTATTCATTCTCTTTTCTTCCAGTGTTGTCTGTTAGGAAGGGCTCTCTTCAAGGCCAGTTTGGCCAGGAAGAATCATTACAGCCACCTCCTTAAATGTCAAGGTAAACGGGCAAATGCATATATTCAGTAGCATATTTTCATTTTTAAACAACAACAACAACAACAACTACATCAAAGTAAATCCTCCTAAAGTTGGAGAAAGAGGTATCTAGCTGATGGGATCATACCGAATTACTGAGCATGTGCGACTCCCAACAAAGATAGTAAACAAGTGAGATGTCTCACTCTGCAGCTAAAACAGAAACATACAGGGGGAAAACAGGATCTGCAGCAATGTGCAGTACAACAAAAATATGGTGTTTTTTTGAAAATGAAACCATGTAAACCTATTCTGGTACGACCTCAAAATACAATTAGGAACCTATAGATAAGCATAATATGGGTGTTTTAAAAAAAATCAATAAAATATTGTATTAAAAAAAGATATCTAATTTTTACATTTCTTTTGGATCAAACAACAAGATAATGTGTTAATTAGTGAGCTTTGGAGGTGCTGGCAGGCTGTTTTAAAACTATAAACAGAGCCAGGCTGGCTGTTTAAGGTCTTATTGCTAAGTTAGGCTAATTGCTAAGGGCTCCAGCTCCATATTTAGTGTACAGACATAAGAGTGGCTTTTCATCATCTAACTGTCTAGCTTAAAAGTGTATTCCCAAAAATGTTAAAACTACTCCTCTAATGTGATGAAATATGATTTTGTAGCAGTTGGGAATGTATCAAATTAACCTTTCTAATAGATCTTTCTATTTGGGTCTAAGAACAGAGCAAATTTGTGATTGTGGGTACTTGACGTCCTCACAGTAAACATTATGCCATGAAAAAAATGTATCCAGGGTCAGGGTTTAAGTTCTGATATTATCTGTTACAATAGGGTGTATATAATAAAACTGACCTGGCTTTAAGAGGCACGGTATTCCCATGTTCATCCAACAGCGTGGCTCTTGCAGCCGTGGCCCAACGGCAGTGTTGAGCCAGCAAAGAGTTTCTGGCTGTGGTTGGGTTGTCTGTGGCTGCTCCGTCTGCATTTTTAGTGGGAAAACTCGTCCTCCTCACTACCTCAAACACAACAAAGTTCCTTCCAAAGACAGATAGTACATATTTGAATCAGCTGTAGTGACGCTGTTATGATTTAATGTCATTCTATGTAGGGTAAGAACAACAGATGCTAATAGCTGAAGACACAATATAATAATCAACAATACCTTGAGAATGGAAATACATCAAAAACAAATTTTTCCATCTTGATGCCGTTGGGTTTGGTGGGTTTGACTTGATTGCCACACAAGTCCACAAAGGGAACTTTCTTGAACGCAACATGTTGTTCCAGTTGGCCTATAAATTTCCTGTAAGATAAAAAAATATATATTTATATTAGTCTTGGTCCATACATTTCAGCGATTGTGTCGCCTTAATCTGGCCAATATCTTTTTTAATAATATATTACAGACATAAGTGTTAATGAAGAGCAAACTTTGGCCCGATGGTGGTGCTACAAAGTAGGTCAGGGATCTGGCATGAATAGCCCAAAATGTACAGTCTGTCTATCCAGTTGGAAAGGTTAATTGAAAAATATTTTGCTCTGAACCAAAATGTTGGATGGAAAGACTAACATAACACTGGTTTTACACCAAAGGTTATTACAAAACAAGGCATGGATTGACAATGTCACACCATCTGGCTGAATTTAGTGCTCTGAAGGTGTCATGAGTCTCCTAGACTACATTTTGTATATTCTTTCTTGATAATGACATTCTGCATGGAAGTAAATGAACGATAAAATAAGTGAGTAGAATATTATTAGGTCTGCGTTTTGAACAGGCACTGTACTAATTTAACCAATAACACCAGAATATTAGGAGGGTGGTCAATAAGATAATAGTAATAGTTCACTTTATAATAGAAACAAGACATACACCAGCTGGTTAGCAAACAAAAAGGAAACTCGTTATCGCTCTTAAACCTACAATATTACACTATTTACACACCATACAGCTCGGCATACTTCAGTAACTAAGAAGACAGGGAATTTGACAATTCTTTTTAACATTTGCTGCTTTTCAGAATGCTTAAAAAGACACCAGTGTTATGGTGATTGCTGAAATATGTATTAAAACAGCTACATCATTTCCTAAATTACCTAATTCACCACTCATACTTTTAGCAATGGATTCATTTGGTACTCTATACTGAGTATTTGGAGCAGCAGGTGTATGCAGTGTATGTGGTATTGGGTCAAAATAAACAACTAGTGTGTGTGGTAATGAAATAACATACAGTGCAAAAAGTGTGGATCATTAATGTGCCCAAAGAATAAGATAAATTAGGTTTGAAAACACACAATACTTGTTAATAGTATACATTCATTGATGGTTTGGGTTTGCACATGGGATTTGTTGCCAATATTAAAAATACAGAATTTCATTAACTTTTTTAAGTCAGCATAACAGAAAGTTTTTCAGAGTCAAATTAATCTTAAGTAGTTCAGCCTCCAGTAGCCAAAAGACCAGTTAACGCATGCAGATTTAACTTGACAAAACAGGACCCTTAAGGGCGTATCCTATTAAACTTTGCAAGTCAATATGTTGTCTACATACTTCCATGAACTGCCTCTCACCCTCTAGACTGTAGTGTTTTTTACTCAAATCAGTCTGATTTCACTTACTGTGACTCATACGTACTGTGAGGGATCGAACCAACACATATGTGACAGTAAAGGCTCTTACTCTGCTACATCCTGCAGGAAAGCCCTGGTGAAGAAGTGATTGCAGATGTTTCCAGCACTGTACACCAACTCTCCTCCGGGTCCTTGGAGCTCAGCTGTCTCCGGTTGTATCTCACTGTACTCCACCACCTGGGAGACGCCTTGCACCCTGCAAACAACGCCCACTGGCTCAGCAGGGTACGCCTTCTCCACCACCTGACACAATAGAGATAAAAGGCTAAATGGAAACACACCTCACAATTTTGAGTTTTTTCATCCCAGATTTTTATTTTATTCGACTACCTCACCTAACACCAACCTCACCCTAACCCCTATGCCTGATATAAACGCCTATTTCCTTTCTATCCCAAGCAATGAAACAACTTGTAGAAAAATCTAAGCATGGTTGAACTTGATCAGAAGTGTACGAAGGCTGGGATCATTGTTTTATTCACCAACCCCTAAAACCTAACTGGCATATTTTAAAGTTTTAAATTGATTTTTACATACACCAGCTAGTTAGCAGCCTGTGCAGCACAAACTGTCTTTGGGATGTAGACTGACCTTCTTTTAACCTATCATTAAGTGTAAGCCCAGCCACCCAAAAGGTAGATCGAAGCTCTGCCTTGCGGCATACTCCTTTACCACAACAGTCCAGCCTACAACCACCGCAAGCAGAATCAATCCAGCACAGAACCAAGACTTTGAGCGTCTACCTCTCATGCTGCAACCGCCCCAGCGCATGCTGAAGGTCACAGCCTGATGAAGCCAACAGAAACATATCATCTACAAAGAGTGGAAAATCAATTCTATGGTACCCATACAAGACACTCTCCTCCCACAGGCTGCAACTGTGACCCTTTCAACAGAAACGGTGACAAGGGAACACCCTGGCAGAGTCTTCTGAGAATACAGACAAAGCTCTTACTCTGGTCATGTAAGGACCAGATGGCTTGTAGCAACAGCCCCGGTACCCCATACTCCCACAGGACACAGTCAGAAGCTTTCGCCAAGTCCATAAAACCCATGAAGACTGGATGGGCAAACTCCCATGTTTCCCTGGATCATTGTTCATTTTACAAAGATCCAACAATTTCCCACGAGCAAGCAATTGGGGCAACAGTGGCAAGGAAAACCTTCCTTCCTCGGACAGACCAAGGCTTTAGGAGATCAGGCTACCTCATAATAACAGTTATTTAACAGCTGTATTCAAATCAGAAATAGTCTCTCAATATTCATGTTTGCTATAACATAACAATAGGTTACCTATTTTATTCCTTTGCGAGAGTGAGGTGGGAAGATTGATATCATTCTCATGTCTGTGTTATAAATACAGAGCTGGAGTCAGAGCAGGTGAATATATCCGAGCACGGACAGAAAGCTAGCTTGGTTCTGTCCAAAATACATCTAACAGCACCTCTAAAGCTCACTAACACATTGTGTTTAATCTGTACACAAGCAGAAATGTATAAAGGATGCCTTCCTGCTACAGCTTTGTATTTAATGCACAGGCATGACGGTAATATTTTCATCTAGCTCTCAGAAAGAAAGCAAATGTTGACCTATTCCTTTAAGGGACTCTTTTATATCTACTGAATGATATTACTCTACCTTGGCTCCACAGTCAGCTCCTTTGCTCACACAGAACCCAATAAACACAGGATCAGCCATTTTGACCAGGATGTTGTCTACACAGTACACATGCAGGTACTCCACTCCTCTCTTCTTCATGTCCTCCAGCACCTTGTTGTCCACCAACGCCTGGTACAGACCACCATTCCCATCTGACAGAGAGTGGAGAGGTTTTGAAACATGGTGCACTACCTCAAACTATCCTGAACACACATCAGTGGCAATAGGTGAAACCACAATGGTTTTACTGATATTTGTGTCTGGATCTTCTGTAGAAGGTGATTTGCACCTACCTGGGGCCATGGCTAACTTCCCTTTGCCCTGTAGGATGACCTTTCCATCAAACGTCACTGCAGGGATCATCCTTTGCTCAAACATAACAATGTTTGACGGCTCCAGACCAAAGTAGTTGTTTTCCCTGAAGAACTTCTCAGTTGGGGCCAGAGTGAACTCACTGGTCATTATGTACCTGAAGAGTTGCCATAGTACAAACAAGGTGTTAAAATATCAAAGTTTTTACTCCTTATAATCTTGTTGTCATTATTTATCTTAAAATTATCACGTTTTTAATCACATAAATATTTTTGTATCAACAATGGATCACATGACTACTCGTATGTGAAAGTGGTCAGTCTTAGTAAAAATCCACAAATAATTAAAGCTGTAAGCAGGATAGGCCCTCACTCCTCTGCACACGTTGGGATTACTGACAGACGCGCTCCTTGTGACCATGCATTGCGGCACTCCGACACTGCAAATCGTCACCAATGAAAAGGAAATTAGTTATTAACGGGGCGTGGCTTAATCATATGGGGCGGGCAAATCATCACCAGTGAAAAGGGAACTCTATCCTGAGTTCAATGATACTTCACAAAACTCTACCTTAAATGGGTCACCAGTTATGAAAGGGGCGTGGCTTAAACATAGGGGCGGGCCAAACCATCACCAATGACAAACTCTTTGCTGAGTTCAATGATACACAGGTATCACTGAACACAAGTAACATTGAACGGCTGTGGCTCAGTGGTCGAGCGGTCCCTGGCCTTGGAGTCCCATGTTTAAGTGTCCTTGGGCAAGACACTGAACCCTGAGTTTGCCCAGATGCTGCGCCATTGGTGTGTAAATGTGTGTGAGTGTTTATCGGATGAGCAGGTGGCACCTTGTACGGCAGCCTCGGCCACAGTGTGTGAATGTTTACTGTACTATGTAAAAGCGCTATATAAGAACAGTCTATTTACATTTACATTACACAAGACTCTACATCAAATGGGTCATTAGTTATGAAAAGGGGTATCGTTAACTACACCATACCGCCGTTAAAAACGAATGCCAACACGTCTGGTAAACTAAATTGTGTATGTAGTTACTGTATTTAGGCTTTGTAGGGTATTCTTAGCAGCTAATATTAATAGCTAAATCTTTTCTTTAAAAATAAACCTTAAACGGAGCTAAAAGAAGAGTGAATATTGGCCTTGCAAGTGCCAGGTGAACACAAACATGACATCAAGTGAATGCTAATGTTCCTTTGTGTCTGCTGGATTGGTAAATAAGCATCATGTTCACCATGACAATATAACGTGCAACAGCTTGTTTCTGCTGCTCCCAGAGGTTTTTTATAGTGCATTGTACTGTAATGTCTGGGAGTTGTGTTTAACATATCCTGTGTTAGCAAAAGCCTACACATGGTTATAGTAGCGGAGAAAGATCCGTTGTATAATCTTACCATGGAACGGTGCATTTGGAGCCATACTTTCTGTCGGCTAGCTCCTGGATTTTATGAATGCGCTCTGTCTGGATTTGATACAAGGTTTTGCCGCTTGGTAGCCCAACGTTATACATCCCTTTGGGATACTGTACACCAAGGCGGGTCCCCTGACCACCAGCCAAGAGCAGCACTCCAACTCGATTCTCTGATATTTGCAACAGCCCTGTCAAAATAGAGTGGTAAAATAAAGTGGTAACATCATCAACAGCAGCAAGGCCTTTAAACTTTACAACCGGCACACCTACTGTAGCACGTACCTTTTGTCATACTGTACAGTGTAGTGTGTTTTACATAAGTAGTTCCCAACCTTTTGGGCTTGTGACATTAGCTCACAAACCCTCATAACAGGTCATGAGCAGGTCAAATGACATTGATTGATTGTTTTTGAGTTATAAAGAGGTAAATTTACCTCTTATCTTTATCTCTCTAGTATTTCAGAAGAAAAAGCAATGATAAAAACCAGATCTCTTAGAGTCAGATCAGTCTCACTATTAAAAAAAGGCCCAAAGAAGGATTCATATATTATATATATATATATATATATATATATATATATATATATATATATATATATATATATATATATATATATATATATAAATATATTAACTATGCTGTGCATTGTGTTGTCCAGAACATTGTTCCTCTTTATGTACACTTTTTCTTACCAAATGTGACATTTGTGTCGCCTTTTTGTACCTATTCCTTCCTTCCTTCCTTCCTACTTTTACAAGTTTCTCCCTTTTTAAGTTATGTCCCGGTTTTTAATACTATTTTCATCTTATTCTTGCCTTACTTCCTTCCTTCTTTCCACCATCATTTTCCAAGGTTTTGTCTTTTTTACAGTTTTTGTCTCCTTTTCTCATTAGCATTTTTTTCAGTTACAAGGCTGTTGATTAGTAAATCTATTGTTGACAGCGCTTGTACTGTTCCATTTATATAGACTTTTTTTTTCTACCAAAAATTATTAGTGCTGGTCAGGGTGTACTTGGCTAAAAGAAACAATTCAAAAGGGGTACATTATTGGAAAAAGTTTGAGAACCACTGCTCTATGTCCTCACCACACACACACACACACACACGTTTGATGTTACTTTATCTATATATACACAGGTAAAAGCCAGTAAATTAGAATATTTTGAAAAACTTGATTTATTTCAGTAATTGCATTCAAAAGGTGTAACTTGTACATTATATTTATTCATTGCACACAGACTGATGCATTCAAATGTTTATTTCATTTAATTTTGATGATTTGAAGTGGCAACAAATGAAAATCCAAAATTCCGTGTGTCACAAAATTAGAATATTACTTAAGGCTAATACAAAAAGGAGTTTTTAGAAATGTTGGCCAACTGAAAAGTATGAAAATGAAAAATATGAGCATGTACAATACTCAATACTTGGTTGGAGCTCCTTTTGCCTCAATTACTGCATTAATGCGGCGTGGCATGGAGTCGATGTGTTTCTGGCACTGCTCAGGTGTTATGAGAGCCCAGGTTGCTCTGATAGTGGCCTTCAACTCTTCTGCGTTTTGGGTCTGGCATTCTGCATCTTCCTTTTCACAATACCCCACAGATTTTCTATGGGGCTAAGGTCAGGGAGTTGGCTGGCCAATTTAGAACAGAAATACCATGGTCCGTAAACCAGGCACGGGTAGATTTTGCGCTGTGTGCAGGCGCCAAGTCCTGTTGGAACCTGAAATCTCCATCTCCATAGAGCAGGTCAGCAGCAGGAAGCATGAAGTGCTCTAAAACTTGCTGGTAGACGGCTGCGTTGACCCTGGATCTCAGGAAACAGAGTGGACCGACACCAGCAGATGACATGGCACCCCAAACCATCACTGATGGTGGAAACTTTACACTAGACTTCAGGCAACGTGGATCCTGTGCCTCTCCTGTCTTCCTCCAGACTCTGGGACCTCGATTTCCAAAGGAAATGCAAAATTTGCTTTCGTCAGAAAACATGACTTTGGACCACTCAGCAGCAGTCCAGCTCTTTTTTTCCTTAGCCCAGGTGAGACGCTTTTCGCGCTGTTTCTTGGTCAACAGTGGCTTGACACGAGGTATGCGGCAGTTGAAACCCATGTCTTTCAAGCGTCTCTTGGTGGTGGATCTTGAAGCACTGACTCCAGCAGCTGTCCACTCCTTGTGAATCTTTTTCACAATCTTGACTAGGGCGCGTGATCCTATCGCTTGTACACTTTTTCTGACCACAGTTTTTCCTTCCCTTTGCCTCTCTATTAATGTGTTTGGGCACAGAGCTCTGAGAACAGCCAGCCTCTTCAGCAATAACCTTTTGTGTCTTTCCCTCCTTGTGCAATGTGTCGATGGTCGCCTTTTGGACAGCTGTCAAATCTGAAGTCTTCCCCATGTTTGTGTAGGCTTCAGAACTGGACTGAGAGACCATTT